>JAYJMH010018816.1:0-20337 GCA_036873815.1 Phacellophora camtschatica
GCAAGTGGCAACATTTCTGTGGTGGGCAATATGGATCTGTGTGTGGATTCTTCTAAAAGAAATTTTTCTCCAGTTGAAGTATTCTGTAGTTGCAAAAATTTCATCAGCAGCCAAAGAACACAAAACATTAAGTCATAAAGTATATATGAATTTAAAGGTATAAGATATTCACATTATTTTTAAAGAAAAATTATTTAGAGAAACTGCAATCAAATCAATGAAAAAGGAATGCTCAATTGTCATTAGATCAAATATATGTTGTTACATTTTGAATGTATTTTTCTGACTATTCAAATTTAAATTTTGATATTTTTCTAAGAAATGGTGGTTTTACTGAAGTATTAGGATGCTGTTTTTCCAGCTGTCATATTTGCTCATTTTGCTGAGATAGGCAAATCCACATATGTTGATATGAGGCTTACTTTTTCTTAATATGGTGGAACTTGTGATAAAAAAACCATAAATTTTCCTTTTTCTCAAAATAGATTGAAGCCAGTTTCCAAAAATATTCACATCAGCACACCCTTGTCAATTTGAGGCCAAAACTGTGATTAGTTGTTTTTAACACCCAACCCCATTAATTTTAACATGTTACATCACATAGTTATAATGCATTATTATTAACTTGTGATAAAAAACAATAAATTTTCCTTTTTCTCAAAATGGATTGAAGTCAGTTTCCAAAAATATTCACATCAGCACACCCTTGTCAATTTGAGTTGTACTTATTGTTATGTTGAAATATGTAATTAACTGATAGATATTGTCCTCTCTCATTTCTAAGAAAAAAATTAATAGTTTATTTTCTGAAGTTTTTTGGCCTTTTCCTTGAATTTCATTAGCAACCATTGTTTAGACCATTCCTCAACTTTGATTCAGTTCGCTTTTGCAGACTCCTGTCTTTTTTACAAGTCTTTCCTCACACACGTATTTTTGTATCATGTGTGTGTGAAGAAATAAGTTTTTAAAGAACTTGAGTATAATTTGAATAAGATTTTATTAGAATGTTTGGCTTCTTCCATTGTCAGAAGGATTAAGCTGGATGGACAACACAATCTAACCAATGTCAAATGAGAACAATAATTCTATTTTCACGATGATGCCATTCCAAATTATCAGTGTCAAATCCAACCAAAAGAGAACTGTTTCTTATCTTTTTAATAACCTTTGTAAAGAGTATTAACTGGTTCTTGCTTTTGTCTAAACATAAATAGATATGACCTACTTGGCCTAAGTGAGCAGTTGGTCTCCGGACCTAGGAACACAGAGATATCCCACAAATATCCCAGCAGCGGCCTTTATATTTTGCTAAAAAGCTCTTAAAGTTGACAAATATGTTCTCTGTACCTTTTAATCGATTTACTTGCTCCATTAAAATATTTGATAGCACTTTCATCAAGAGCAAAACGAAATTTCACCCCCAAACAACGATAGAAACATGCCTACTATGTGTTCAACTGAAGATGGCCTATCCCAATTTGGCCTCATAACCAGCGACTTCTCCATTAATTCTTTAATACAGGACTCCCAAAGTTGGCAAATAGGTTTTCCATACCTAGTAATTGGTATCTTTGCTCCATTTTAATCGATTGGTTGCACTTTCATCAACCGCATAACGAAAATTCGCTTCAAACAACATCTCCACCGTTGTTTTTCAATACACAGCAACAGGAAAGAATCAGAACGTGCCCTGCTTATTACGTCACGTGTTGATTGTTTTCGCTAATTCGTCCCCAGACTCTTGTGACACTTATTTGATTGAAATTCACAACTTTTAACGCGTTTATTGAAAAAACTAATTGGCAAATCAAATTTTTAATGCGATATTCGCGTTCTACGACCTTGAAATATGTATTAGGAAAAGTAAAAAATTTGGTGTCACTAGCACTTTAATCAGTCGTTTTCCAAAGGAATTTTTCATCAAAGCTAAAAGTGGCCAATGTCATTGCTCTTTATAGAAATGGTGATACTGATATCACCTCGAATTACAAGCCAATTTCCCTGCTGCCAATTTTTAGTGCGTTATATGAAAAATTAATGCACTAAAGAGTCCATTTTTTCCCTACCAAAAACAAAATGATATACCCTTTACAATTCGATTGATCAGGCGTTAATTAATTGGTATGAGTGAAGCTATTAGAGCTAGCTACCCTTGACACTAAGAGATATGGTTGTGGAGTATTTATTGACCCTCAAAAGGCTATTGATACTGTAAATCATAAAATTTTAATTTCTAAACTTTATGGAATCAGAGGGAATGTCTCAAAGTGGTTCCAATCCTATCTTTCAGAAATCAATTCATTCTAATGAATGGTAAAAACTCTGATCTTCTGAAAGCTACCCGTGGCGTACCTTAAGGATCAGTACTGAGACCCTTGCTTTTTCTTGTGTTTATCAATGATTAGCCAAATGTAAAAAAAAAAACTAAAATTCCTTCCTTTTTGCTGAGGACACTAATATTTACTATGAGCCAGAAAAGATTGAGAAACTCTTTCACTAGGGGGGTTAACATATCTGCTCCTGAACATATTTTGCAATGCTTCGTAAACGCAATGTTCTTCTCGATGTTCTTTATCATTTAACGTACGTATCATTTAACAGTTGAATGTAATAATTGCAAACTGCGCACGATATAGAGGTTTAGGTAAAATAATTTCAATTCGTCAGTAAATAATGGACCAAAACATTCTAAACTAAGCTAAGCTAAAATTAGCAAACTGGAAGGTTTTTAATTTACCTTGATATGCCATTGTTCGATCTTCTTTAAAATCTTCATGTTTCTGAAAAGTAAAGTAAACATGATGATGATTGAATTGATAAATAATGATTGAATTAAAGTAAACATGATGATGATTGAATTGATGATCAGATGATGATTTCTGAAAGTAATGATGCTTAAATATTGTTACATTTCATTGGAGTCCTTTCCGTTTTTAGAAGGAATTTTATCTTAAAATGTCAAAGAAAATGGCAATTCTTTAACTAGCTAGTTGCGAAATGCTTCTTATTTTATTTCGAAAAGGAAAACAATAGCTTCTAAATATTTATAAAGTAACAGAAGCTAATCAATCTAAAATGGGTTTACAATAATATTTAAAATATATATTACGAATATTAACAGAGTTGAATACACGGAGAACTTTCTCACATTGACTTGCATTGCAATCACATTCTACCTATCGTTTTATTATTCTTTTGAAAATGTGAATACTTTGAGCAGATTTCATCTCACTTAGGAATCCATTCCATACCTGAGGTTCCGAAGTTTTAGGCTGCTAGTGTCAAAATTTCTTACTGCTAAAATTGTAATAAAAAGCAAATGGTGTGGATTTGTCTGGAGATGGCTCCATTAAACGAAAATACCACTGGAGGCCATATAGCTGTGTAAGACGTTTGGGAAAGTATTGGCCTGGTTCGCCATCACCTTTGTCCTAAGGATGATGTGAATTAAAAAGAAAACTGAGTGTGTCTAAATAGAAATCCAGATAATAGTTCTGAAGCACGAAGAAATAGAAGAAATTTGGGGGGGGGGTATTATTCAAAATTTACTTTAAGTGACTTTCCGTGAGTTTTGTGGTGTTGAAATAACTCTTTATAACCGTTATTTTGAGTTTCTTCAATTTCTTAAAATTAAATTTTTGTCATTATTCCGCGCTCCCGAAAAACCGGCATACGGTGTCTATGATCCCAGGGGTTTAGCGATACTAATCCACTAGTCGGCTTAAGCATGCTAAATTATTAGAAATTTAGACACAATTTTTGCGATACAATAAATGCACTTTGCCCAATACATGATTTCTGAACTGCCTTGTGTTTAAGCTCGGTTCCCACTAGACGACAAATGTGTTAAAACGCGTTTAAAATGCGATAAAGTCTGATGTGTGAATCAGAAATTCAATCTTAAACATTTTCTTAACGTATTTTTAACATATTTTGATTCCATTTCAGCGCATTAACGCATCTTCAAAGGTTCCGAAAACTCTAACGTTCTTCTGAGCTTCAGAGAGCGAGAAAAACATGGCTGACAAAAAACGTTGGTCAAATATTCAAAAAGACGAGCAACTGGCAGCATAGACAGTCGAATTGTATTTTTAGAAGCCGTTTTGAGAAATTTCCTCTTAACCAAAATGTAAGTCTATTTTGAATCCTAATATATTTTGTCAAAAGTATATCTGCCTCCATCTCGGAAATTGATTTGTAGAATAAAACCTGCCGATTAATTTGTCTGTTCGATCAAAAACGCGTTAAATTTTGCTGCAGTGTGAATGCGTCCAAGGATTTTGAGTTTTTTTTGACGCATTTCCTTATCGCATCTCTAATAATATTTCTAATTCTATTTCTATTTCTAATTTTTCTTCTAGTGGGAACCAAGCTTTAATGATGAAAGATTGGTCATTTTCCGCTTCTACACAATGTGAAGAATCTTCGTAATAATTTTGTAACAATTGATTTTATAAAATTTTTATTTTGAAAATACAATCTTGTAACTTGTCAATTGCTCTTTGGAAAGGCTGGCTTGAACGATCAAAATGAGAAGCTTTTTCCTTTTCCTCTATTTGCTTTATTAAAACAACCTGATAGATGTGGGGCAACGTTGGCTTAGTTTATGATCTAGTGAGTCAGCCTAAATGTAGGTCCCCATTTATTACCTCGCTCTATTGATGTGAGTATCCTTTTAGTACAACTTGCCGCCTTGTCTGCAGCCATTTTTATATGTTGGATGTTTTCTTTTTGAGCTGATTTGTTCATCCACATAGGTGTTATTCTGCAATACTATAGTCCACACTTGCTTAAGGAATACATTGTTTGGTTTATTACTAAGTTTACTCTGAAGGCAATCGAGCCTCTGGTTTACATCTAATCAATTGAACTCACTTTTCCAGTCAGTCTCCATTATCATACTTCAAATTTCATCATAATTTCCTTTGTCATAAACATATTTCTTTGAACTTTTGTCATGGTAATGAACAACTCTTGCATGTATTATGTATTCAAATTTGATCATATTGTGATCACTGGCACTTAACGAGTCTTTCAAAACTAACTTCTGTAAGACTTTTCATAATTAGTAATTACTAGATCCTGACACTTTCATCGATGTATTCGATGTTTCGTTGGTTAAAAAACATGCCGTTTTCGTTGGAGATACGTGGAACTCCCCCTATTGTGAAATGGAATTGTTTCCAGTGCTAGTTAAGAGCCAATCAGCGCGAGGACCATAAACGCATGCGCAGTTTACTTAAAATTACGTTTAGATTTGGCGGCTGAGTGTGTGGTGTGATGGTTCAATGTTGGGAAAAGTTGTTTTTCTTGAGAATTGCTTGAAAAAGGCTTGACTTGAAAATGGTTTTTGGGATGTGAGGAAACAGCACATAGTGTACGGATGTGTGTTTGCCAATACTATACTCGCCAAAGAACGGGCAACGGCCTGAGAAATTTGTTGTTATCAAGTAGATTTTTAGGCTCGCATCTCATCAAGCAGGTTATCAATGATGCAGGATTTATTATGAATTCCCTGCAAAAATGGAACGAATTGTAAACAACATTCAGAATGTCACTTTAAGATACAAAGAGTAATTTCTTTTGCAATTATTGTTGTCAGTAATTTCTAAGATGCAAAAAAATTGACCCAAATCTTTCTCAACCTGGTATTTTTTATAAAAATTGTTTTTTTTAATATAAAAAAAAGCCTGCAGCCATACTAGAAGAAAACACTAAATAAATTGATGGGTCTTAATACAACACATTTGTCAAGCCAATTATATCCAATAAGTGGAAATGTCTACAACTTAACATTTTCAGGAAAAAAATGGCAGCCAGTTGCGACATGTGAATACCTCAAGTCCCTCGGATCCTGCTTTAAAAAAAAAACCCCCAACAAAATTTAGTTTCAAAGTTTCAACTCCCATGTCATGTGAGTCTGGTCAATCTCCTCTTTCTTGAAAGGATAATTTTCCTGGCGACATGAATATTTACTTTTAATAGGGGCTAAGAAAAATTGGGAATCCTCTCATAATCAAATACAACTAAATCCAGAATATTTGGAGAAGGCCGGGAAGGCACCTAGAAATATATTATTTGAAAATCTTTAGCTTTTTTTCAGATCAATTTTTTGGCAAAAATTCTATCTAAACTGCTTATGAATTAAATCTTGTCATGACTTGTAAATAAAAATGTTTTTAAGCATTCATTTAAATATCTAAATATGTTAAATATTAAAACTCCAAAATTTATCTGCAACATGTGTAACACTGAGGAATAATGTCAATTTTTACCAAATGATGAATCTGGTCAAGATTGGCTCTACAATTTTTGTTTTTTGTTGATTGACCACTATACTTACAAACAGTTCTTTCTAGCTGAAAAATGTTATCTTATTATTTTAGAATTATTTAAGAATAATTTTAGGGTCAAAATGCTCAGGCTCAGAAAGATTTATATGATATTTATAAAAAAGTGTGTGTTGTGGACATTATAAAAAGTCTTCCTTTGAGAGGCACTTGTGTTATTCATTGCCAAGTGCTTGAAAAATGTCATACACAATAATCATGACTCAATTGAAAATAGGGAAATGTAATGTCCTTTTTTGCCAGAAGAAGTAGACAACTTTTTATGTAATTGTCATAAATTCAATCACTAGACAAAAAGTAATGATTTCAAAATTGTTACACCACTTCATATAGTATTTAATGTCTTATATAGTACAGGATTTTATTATTCCTGTGCAAATGATTTAAAGATAGCCAAAAATCAAGGCAGTTGTGGAATAAAATTAATTTCAGCGCAGTACTTTTTAGCATAGTAAATTAATTTCAGCATTAGCAATTCAAAACATTTATTCCAATACTCACTGCATTGAATGTGACAATCATGAAGCTATGCTAAAATCAACCTTAATCCACAATGCATAATATCTCCCACATTTTTGTACTTAAGAAGGCCTGGATTGTTATTCCATCAATTTTTACTGAATTCTTATCACAACGAGATAGTGGACTCTTTTATATTTTTTCCCCAACTTTATCTGGTGATAAATGATGTAGAATCCTCCAGGGTTTCCAGAGAAACAATCCAGGTTTGTTCTTCATAGTCTTGGTGCTGTCTAAAGGTCCTTAAATCAGCTTTCGTCAAACTAAGAAAATGCAAAAATTGATTCTTTTGACAGTAAAGATAGGGGGAAATGACTAATAACAGTGCATACAGCTTTTATGTTACTTCTTGTAAAAGCTCACTTCCATATTTACAGTATAATCTAGTGTTGATCAGCTCAGCAGGTGACAGTTTTCTTGTTGAAATAGATTCATAGCATTTTTGATCACATATTTCCAGTAGACTAGATGTAGATGATGAAGACAGTCTCTCTATTTTTTAAGAGAAGAAATTGTGTGATTACTATGTACAACATTTTTGCAACTTTAGTAACAATTCAACATTTTCTTGTTAATGTTGTTAGTCAGGGTAGGCCTACAAGAATTTATCTATTTAGCTTACTAGGTTAAAATAAAATAAAGATTAAGATAAAATAAAAAAAAGCGTCAAGCCGTAGGCCTAATTCCATTAAGAAAATAAGTTCCTGAACTTAAAATTGTTAGCATAATAACAAGCATAGAAACTTTACAATTCAAATTGGCTATGAGAACGGGAAAAACTATTTTAAATCAAACATTGGTACCTCAAGGTTGCTTGTTGCAGCTCCACATTTGAGCCACAGCTCATTAAAAACTGGACGCCATTGCTGTTTCGGACGCCATTGCTGTTTCGGACGCCATTGCTGTTTCGAACACAAATTCAGTTGAGATCGCTGAAAATTTCACCATACTGCGCATGCGTTTATGGTCCCCGAGGGGAAGCCCTGGGATTTTCAACTATGGTCAGTTCATATCCCCAACAAGTGTTAGACAATGATCTGCTAGTGTTTCTAAGAAGTAGCAAGCAGGATGTGATTCTATGGTTTTTGTTCGGTATTCTTCCAAACATATTTGAGGATAGTTAGTCCATTAACATCGTTATATGTCTGCAGTTTTTCATTGCTTTATCATTAATGTTATATATATTTCGTACGCATATGTGATTCGAGTCAACGTTTTTCTATTTTGAACAAAGCTACGCTTGAAATAAACATTTTTTTGATGAAAATGCGAAAGACATTTCTTTACACTGCTTTTCCGTTCACGATTAGAAATATATAGCTTCGTTATATAATGAAGAAGGTGACTGGATGCTGATCGCAAGCGCTTCATTTCTTTTAGAAGCACATAAAAGTTGATAGTTTTCCATGGGGAATTTTAAAAGCATTCTTTATCAAATATGACCGAATGTTATATAAACACAAAACTACGATTAGGTTCAATTTGTGATGGACTTTTCAGCTACGATGCTGTATAAATATGCATGCACGTAAACAAAATAGAATCCTTGCAACCTGAAATCTTTTGCTGAAAAGGAAATTTTAAGAAGTACGTTCAATGTAAACAGTGCAAAGAAAACGTGTAGGGTAAAGAGTGCTCAAAACGAAACATACCTTTGCAACAAATGAGTCTTTTCCACCTTCTAATAAAAAAGTTACAATTTAAGTAAACAATATAAATGCTTGATTAAGCTGCGAATGCTAATAAAAATTGATGAGTTTATTAAGTATAAAGTTCAAACGGCTGGATATTTCTTATCTGCCTTGGTACGGGTATTTTTCCCCATAAGCTGCTTATTGGTCATCGTGCAAGTGAAAACAGATTATAACATGATCTATTGCAATATTTATACTTAAAATTGAAACGAAGTGCACTTCAAAAGTCTTGGTAACTACAATTCACGTAAAATTAAAAATTGAACAGCAGTTTGCTTTCAGATATTTATATGCTCGCAAAAACAAAAAACAAACTGGTCTAGTAAAACAAAATGTTATCACAAAATGTTTTTCAGTTAAAAAGGGCGAATGAACACATTAGGAAATTTTATGAATCGAATTTAAGTATCTTGAAGTGCAATTAAACTTTTTGAGAAGTTTGCATGCATTGATTTTCTGTTACTTCTTAATTCTCACAGTAAAAAAGCCTTTGAAAATTTTTAAATTAGTTAGAAGCCCGCACTTCACCAAAAGCTCGGAGCGATCGCATATAGTTTGGTGCCTTACTCTGTTTTTTCTATTTTCAAGCCAAAGTCAGGCAAGGTAACGGTCATCCTTTTTATTAAACGAACATCTTAATCTTACAATTAACATTTTAATATCAACCGTCAAATTTGGAAAGAAAGGTTACAAAATGGGTTACAAAATCTTAAAACATTGTCACTGGTATCTTCTCTTTGCCCTCTTCCGGTTTTATAGGATTTACTTTCGGTTCTTCAGTTTTGGCTGAGTAAACCGTATCGGTTTGCTTAAAAATAAAAATTCCAGTGACTCCAATTACCCAGTTTTAAGTATGAAAAGCATTACAAAAGGTGCTAATTATGCTAACGTCTTCAACTTAACCCCTGGTCAAAAATTGATTTGCATATTTGCTGTGCAATCTTCGACCCAAGTCACGTCACGTTATAGAGATGTATCTTTGAATAGGTCTATACAACCTGTAAACTCTCAAAATGTTCAATGACACTGCAATAAAAACACGCTTGTAGGAGAAAAATGGAACGAAATATGCCTCTACACACGAATAATGAATGAATTCACGATACAAAAAAACAAACCTTCGTTTTTCATATGCAATTCTTTAATATCTTTAATAACAAGTTTCCCACGATCATCCATTACAACATCGTCGTAATTATTTCGCTTTGGCTTTATTACGGGCAGAGTACCTTTAGAAAGTAAAGTAAAGAAAGTAAAGAAAGTAAAGTGCCTGAATGGTAAAGTAAAATGAAATTTGACAAATAAGCAAAATCACTTTTCTAGATACAAATATTTTCCAATTGTTAGTAGCTACAAAACTAATGTGAGATGTTTAGTTAAACTGGTAGACATAAAAAGGACAAAGAACAAGAAGAAGGATTATGTGCAAATTGAATCGACAGGATTGAAGATGAAATAAATTTCTTAATTATAGCCATGTGAACAGCAGCATTAATATTTATTGTACCTTTTGAAAAGCCCATATATGATCAACTGTACAACTACCTTGCTTCAAACAGACTTATCTTCTGACTAATATGATTTTCGAGCATTGTATTTGGTTGTTTAATGGTTACTCAGATTAGTAAACGTAGACAAAAGAAAATAAACGACCACGATTTTTATCGATTAAAGGAAAGCCATACACAGTTGATCATGCAATCTTGCTTGATAAAATGGGACACTATAGGGTTGACGGTCTGGAACATCAATGGTTTTGCTCTCACCTTTTTCGGTCCTCTCCTATTTCTAATGGACGTAAACTAGGTTTGCAGAATAAACGTAAGAAGCAACCATTTCTACTTATTGGATAAATCTAAAGAGCTTGCCACTGTTGTCAATGCAGAAATGGCTGGTCTTAAGAAATGGTGGTACGGTAACAGGCTTTCCTGGAATATTGTCATCAGCTATGATTATAGGTTCATCGCATAGGCTGAGACAGATAAATAGATCGCCTGAAAACATTTCTAGTTTTCAAATAAATGAAACTAATATTGATATTGCTGATGAAACTAAGTATCTAGGTATTATGATTGATTATAAGTTGGAACGGGAAAGCCAGACCAAAAACATTCGAATTAGCTACATCGATCCAAGCTTTTCAAATACAAATTTTGCTTTACTCAAATTTACATTTTTGACAAGGGAAAAATTATTCTTTTAACTAAACAAAGTCAGTTTCTTAGAATTTGTGAAATCCTTCATTTAATCAAAAATTGCTATTTATCATTCAACAAAAGAATGAAAGAATGAATGAAAAAGCAAAAATCTATTTTTCAAAAACAACAACGAAAATTAATTTACAAAATACAACGAATTTGGCTTTATTTATTTTGAGGAGAATTTCAGCTTGGATGAATTGTAGATTTAAAGCGAGCAAAAATTGACAGACCTGAAATCGATGACACTTTTTATTGATGGGCCTAAACGCTTCAAAACAAATATTCAGGAAAAAAGCCAAATGAAACAATAAAAAGTTTGCCGGACTCCACTGGACATAATTATTCCGGTGGGTTTCTACCGGCATTAAAACTAGCCTCCGGCGGAATTTCGGTGGAACCATTCTTTACCTTAAACTCCCGTTTAACAATTTGATGTTTGTCGTTATCCCATCGGTATTTTGCCAGACTCCATTGGATTAAGATTAATCAGGTGGATTTCCATCGGTAATGAAATTAGCTCCCGGCAGAATTCCGGTAGACCCATTTGTACCGGTGTTCTACTGATGAAATTCCGCTGCTGGACCGACTTTCCGGTGGAATTCCACAGTACAACAACAATCCAATCAAACAACAACAACCAGGTTTAAATTTCTGGGTATGATAAAACTAACAGCCCAAAATTGAGAAACAATAAAATTACAAAGAGAAACAAATCTGTGAGTTTGGTTAGAATCTGGAATGAATTTTGATGATAAAAAATTCAACGAAAGTTTCTTCTCAATTTTCTTTGTGATTATTTCTCGTCATTGCCAAATTATAAAAAGATTAATTAAATTGAATATAATTTCTCAGAATAATTTTGAAATAGGAAGTCTGTGTTCTATTTAGTTCAAACAGTAATGAAACACATCAAAATTCTTAAAAGTTATTAAAGGCACACATTTGATAAAGTTACAGTTTTAAAACAGTCTTAAATGCTGTAAATTTGCTCTTTTGATTCGTATTCATATACTTTTTTAAGTTATCGTCATTGAGAAATGTTTTAGCTCAAAACCAAAGGCCCTCTCAGATCTTCAGAAAAAGCAAGTGCGCAATTCTAGATTGAACTATTTATAGTTGATAGCAACTTTGCTTATTAAAGGCACTGAGTCACGTTATATGCGCGGGTCCACTGCAGAACACTGTTTAATATGATCATTTACAATAGAGGCAATCAAGATTGATTATCCTTTCACGGTGAGTCAGAGATTTCAAATGATCCGGAGGGACCCTGTTTAATAAATATTGCTAGTGAATTGCTTGAATTTGATTGAATCAAAATTATACCGGGTGATCCAAAAAAGAGTTTCCCTCTTCAACAGCTCATATAGAATTGAGTTGTTGATCGATTGGAGTTATTTTAACACTGTTTCACAGCATAAACATTAACTTGAAAATTTAAGATTTTTTCAGATTTTTTTGCTCTTTAAGATACGTCAAAATTATAAATTTTATAAAATGGGGCATTGTAAAATGTAAAAAAAGCAACTAAATGTAGTAACCAGGTAGCCTATGACATCTTTGTTTTGAATAATTGAACCTATGACAAATATGGAAGTTGTATCGGGGCTTAGAAGTACAAATCTTATTTCTTGTAACACTTTGGATGTTTCTGCATCTATTGGGAATCATTCTTATTGTCTTTACTATTCCCAAGGGGTATTTCATTGCTTCACGGTTAATCCTCATATTTGACATATTTTAAATGCTAGAAAAATCCTAAAAAATAGGATATATCCAAATTAATGTGTTAGCTGTGAAACAAAGTTTAAATCATTTTAATCCGCCAATCCTTCGATTCTATATGAGCGGTCAAAGAGGGAAACTCTTTTTTGTACATCACAAACACAATCCAACAATGGAGCTGCAAACATATAATAGATCTATCATGACACGTATTAAAGCATGGTATCACAAACAATTAATTCACATTCCCATAGTTGATAAAACCTGCCAATTTTTTGTCAATGAAACAGAAACAAGTTTAAAAGTAACAAAATACCTGATATTTTGGATGCGACTTTTCGATCCAGTAAGTCCATAACGTCATCACCACCCTCGACTATCCAGCTACCAGATTTCTGAATAGATAACGATATACATCAAACGTCAAGCAAATACATAACGGAATTCAAAACGTGGGAAAATGTATTTCAACCTTTAATAACAAATTATCAAAGATTGAGCACCACAACGCTGCTAAATATTAACTTGGACTAGAAAATTTACTTGGACGAAATTGGTTAATTCATTCCGAATTTGTACCGATTTTGATTAAATGTTTTCACAAAAGAGTTAGCTTGAAATCAAATGGGAAACTATGACCATACCTGGCCAACATAATAGTTTCACTGCAATTCCAAAGCACGTGTATTATTTTTACATTTTTCAAGTGTTAAAATGGGCCAATAATTATTTTTACATTGTTTGCTGCCATTTTGTGGACAGGAATTATGTTAGCTTTTTCCAGGCAGAAGGATAGATTCCTGTATGGAGGACTTTTTAAAAATTATAGAAAATAATAATCACATGTCTTAACCATGAAAAAGAAAGTTCATCACATATGTGAGTTTTTGTAGCATCGAATATTCGAATCAATTTGCGCAGCTTTTCTTTATTAATGTCAAAGCTCTGAGGCAATGAGTTACACCTGGGAAGAAAATTCGGAATTGCACGTCCAGTTGGTATAGGACAGCACTGTTGAACAAAATACAAAACATTTAGAGCAAAACATTCTGACTGTACGTTAGTTACAAATATTCCATTTTGAAACAAAGGATGGATGTTCAACGTTCTCTTCATGTTTATCATTCTATAACGATAGCCGGGTATGCTTTAATCCCTTGATTGGGATAAGACAGCTTGCGACAAAAGCCCAAATGATATGTTTCGTCAGCTTTAGTAATAAATTGGAATGTTTCAAGGCAAACAGATTTTAGTGAATTCTAACCCTCCTGCCTTCTACAACGACATACAAAACCTCTGTACATTCTGTGTTTACGCATAATCCCAGTTTTGAGTACAGGGGTTAACCAAAGTGGATCCTTGTCATTGAACGCAATTAGTTTGTTGGGAATATTTGTGGAAAAGATGAAATAAATGCTCAGTTTATCGTTGATTATTTGATGTTTACAGTAATCAGCTAAAGAGGAGTGCACCCCGATTCGAGAAATACGTTAGGTTGTTTAAGATTGATACAGGACATACTTTTACCTCTTATGTTAATGGGCTCATCAATCAACTGGTGTAGGTTATTTGTCTCGATAAGTTCATTTAAAGCAATCCACGCTGGATATTGACCGTTTTATGTCTATCACTGTCAACAATTACAGGTTAATTCCCCAATAAAAATAAAAGAATAAGGTATTTTCTCTGCCAGATTATCAAGTGTAACTTGCAGCCAATTCAAAAAGATTTCAAATTCAGCGCTATTTTGACCAGGGCAACCATAAGCTGTGACAAAAAATATTTGGTCGGTGAAAGTTTTCGGATTTCTTTCTGAGTGTTTCTAAGCACCATTATATTAATTTTGTAAAACACTATGGTTTAGGAGATCCAAAGACCCAGCTTAGACAAAAATCTTGACCTCTGGTTTTGGGTTGGAGGCAAATTTGAACTTTCAAAATTAATATCTGGACTCTCGAGGCACAAATATTAAAAAGCTAGGTATAAATTTTCAAGTTGACTACCAAAAACTATTTTAAAAATTGTTTTGAATAAATTTCGGTGAAACTAACACCACTAGCCTTGATCAAAGTTGTTACCTTTTTTAAGGCCTAGTGGAATTATGTTTAAAATTAGCAAGCTCCTTCCATCATATACTTTGATATGCATCTATAATTCATTGTTTGTATCTTTTTTGAAATATGGCATACATGCCTGGGGAGAAACATTCGAACAAAGAATTTTCTTTTGAGTTGATAAATAACTTAAATTATGGTTTTGACATTGGTTACCGAGGTCCAGAATTCAATAACTGTGTTGATAATTCAAAGTTGACTCATTTAAGTGAGCTTCCAATTTCAGAACATATTATCGATGAGTTGCAAAAAGCACGATTGGCTGGTCCGTTTGATGTATCCCCGCTTAACAACTTTCGTGTCTCCCATAGGGGTTGTGCCAAAAAAGTAAAAGTAAAAATTGCGCATGATAACTGACTTGTCATCTCCAGCCAATTTATCTATAAATGACTTTATTAGCGATGAAGAGGCTACTGTTAAAGAATTAACTTTGATGTTGCAGTTAGGATCGTGGTAGGTCTTGGCCAAGAGGAGAAATTAGCAAAACTAGACACCAAAAGCGCCTTCCGCATATGTCCGGTTAGGAGAGAGGATTGGCATTTACTGGGTTTCAAATTTATGGATTTAATATTTGTAGATCTCCGTCTTCCAATGGGCTTGAGGTCTTCCGCTAATCGTTTTACACGGGTTTCAAATACTCTTTTATGGATTATGCAAAACAATTATAGAATAACAAATTGTACTCATTATTTAACTACCGAAAAATGGATTTCTGAAAAATGGCCACTTGCATTTAAAGGCTATTCTATCCAATGGAAAGAATTGTTTCCAATATATATTACCTGTTATATTTGGGGAAAAGCCTTTGCTGGGAGACGGTTACTATTTCACTGCAATAACAAAGCTGTAGTAGAGATTTGGAGTTCCGAATCATCCAAATACCCCCAACATTATGAATTTACTTCGTAAGCTATTCTATGTTCCCGCAAAAAATGAATTTACAGTTAACGTGACACATATTACAGGGACTTCAAATTTATTAGCTGACCACCTTTCTCGTTCGCAGATAGTGAAATTCAAAAGCAGCTGGTTCCAAAGGCACATAATCACCCGACACCTGTCCTAGCCAACGCTTGGGAAGTTTAACTCACGAATTTCGGTACTTACAATTCATGTCGATCTCAAACTCAACTCGTAGAACGTATCAACAAGGTAAAATAGCTTACGGATCATTTTGCAGTGAATTCTTGCTTACGGGTTTTCCAGTGTGTCAAATAAATCTATGTTTATTCGTTTCTTATCTGGCACGAAACGCCAGTTATGCTACCATCAAGACATATCTTGATGGAGTTCGTTACTGGAACATAAAATTGGGCTTCAATTCAAGGTTCAACGAAATGGATCAATTGCAAATTACTATAAAAGGGGTCAAACCGGTTAAAGGACTTATTGCACGTGAGAAAAAATTACCAATCACAATGGAAATAATGAAATCGTTAAAAAATAACTTACGAAACGCTAGGTTTGCAGAAAAAGACAAAATTATGTTATGGTCCGCGTTTACAACAGCGTTCTTTGGATTCCTGAGAGCTTCGGAATTTTGCTGCTCAAATAGTACTGAATTCGATTGTCAAACAACGTTGCTTGTAAAAGACGTAAAAATCACCAACAATTCAGCGTCCATCCTGATTAAAGTTTCGAAAACTGACCCTTTTCGCAATGGAAATATCATTCATTTCAACTCAACAGACACAACAATCTGTCCGCTGTGAGCCCTACGTAAACATATGTATGATAGTTTGGATCCAGAAAAACCATTATTTCTTACACGCCAACGACTGACAAACACACTGCAAGAACTAATTCAAGCAGAATATCCAGAGGCCAAACTGTATTTATCTCACAGTTTTCGTATAGGAGCAGCAACTACAGCAGGGCAAGAAAATATGCCTGAATGGTTAAAGAAACGCATGGGCCGTTGGTCGAGTAACTGTTTCGAACGTTATATTCGCCCTTCCATAGTCAATTCTAACATTACCACCAGCGTATTAAATAAAGCGAAACCAACATAATCTTATTCTAAATTGAAGAGAGATTTCGATTCAGAACAGAGAATGGTTCTTTTGGGGTGTATCTTGAATAGGCCACCATAAGGTGGCTTTGAGTATATATTGTCTTACTACAAGGTTTCCGGGACAAATGTTTGTCCCCATTCGTTTATTAGCAGTGTTTTTGTTAGATGTAAGTCGTGTGCTGGGTACTGCCCAGCAGGGGTCACAAAGAATGCAACTGTTCAGTAGATCCAGTGACACGCAATAAAAAAAACTTCGTTACAATATTACGTATTTACTCATAGCCAGATGAGCTGCCAAAGATAATCAGACGAAGTAAAATTTTGTGTTTCATATCACTATGTTTTCTATGGCCGCGCGGCGTTAATATCACATTATCTTGTCTGGCCATTCTCTTTGAATTCTCACATTTGCAATAAAGATCTTTTTGAGACACCCCATATAACAGTGTCATCAGCATTAAGTAAAATCCTACACTTCTTGACCTGTTCAGTGATATCGTTTATCACAATTGTAAACAGCGACTTCCGACGGACGCAAGGTGGATCTTTGCAGCACTTCCCAAAAGATTGGTTACTTTCAGAATGTGTACCTTGAAACGGCACACACGTTTTATTGCTTAGGTCGACCGAAATTGCACCTGTTATTTTACCTTCATCCGTGCTGGTCCTCGTGAAATTACGGAAAACGTAACTGCATGCTCAGTAGATGATCTCCGTCGAACAGTCTGAGAGCAGAGCAGGTTTTTCTTATCGAGAAATTATTAGAAAATTTGGCATCGTTTTATTTGCAAACTAAGCATATATTTTTCGAAAACTATACCCTAGAATTTTAAGAAATTGAAACTTAATACCTTATAAATCAATAATTCATTTCAAAAATCACTATCTAATAATGGGCCAATAATTGTGATAAAACTGTAATCAAGTATTTTGAAAGATGATGCCCCAAAATTTATGATCTTCCCAAAAATATATATTATGCATAAAAAAACCCAACCCCAAAAATGGCACATCTGATATATGGTAGTTACCCCCCCGGAAATCAAGATGCTGCAAGTTCTCTTTTAATCAAGATGAAAGTTCTCCTTATGACAAAATTATGATGAATGACAAGACTCTCCCGTTTCCATCCCGTGTAACATAAAGTAAAGATTGTTGCCTTGAAAAATTGACAAAATGTTTCACATTAAATAGAATTTTTAACAATAAAATAGAATTTTTGTGAATTTTAAACACGCGTTGCTTTTTGAGTCATCCGGTAGAAAATAATTAAATTGCTATAAAACACAGAAAACATACATTTTCTTTGAAACGGCTTGTATTTTGTGATTTTGGTGCCTTCAGCTCGTCATCAGACGAAAATTGTATGGAATCCATAACTTCACGAGAATGTCTTTCTTTCGTCTTCTTAGTACTATCCGGCTGAAAATTCAAGATGTCTCATTATAATTCAAAACATTCATTTATAATGCAACTTATTTGTAATTACCTACAGAAGTAATTTATTTTTTAAGAACTTAAAAATAAAACAAGCTGTAGAAAGATAAAACACAATTAAGAATCAAGGTCAAAAGTAAGCTTAACGAGAAAACCTAAAAAGTCCCAGCTAAAATATCTCGCAAACATTTGGTTTTCATAAAATAATGCAAACAGGACACACCACTGAGTTTCGAGCAGCTTTTTTCCTTTTCTCATTTGTTTTATGAATACTAGAAACAAATTTCCGATGTTCATCTGGAGTGACTGCATGCACGATATCATATCTAAAAATAAAAATTAATAGAAACAAGATATGAACAAGATATGAATAAGTATTTATCTTTTTAAATTCTCTGATCGGTGATAAAAATTAAATTCCTTGACAATAATTTATGGTACATGGCAAAAGGCTCTCGGGCCGATATGAGGGGACGTCCGGACGAATGGAAGTAATATTTTGTAAAATGTCATCAAAACAAAATGGAATTCCAGGGCTATACCTATTGTGTACAAGCTGACAAATATTCATTTCTGCAACAGTCTCCTAGCTTTCAAAAGTGCACTCATATCTCTTACACTCCTAATTAAAGGCAAAAATTTCAAACAATTTCGAGAAGTTCAGCATTTGCGAAGTGTCCCCAGCGTGCAGCGAGCAAAACCCGAATTTCACAAATTTACCTGATCTCTATTTGAAAAAAAGATCATACTATATTTATATTTACAAGCACCATTTAAAATGGAGCGTGAAAAATGTCGGATCCATATAATTGTAATACACGTGACGGGGGGTGTGCTATAAAAAGTAGCCGCATATAATAAGTTAAGCGATCAAACATATTACCCAACATTCACTAAACATTAATGTTATGCGAAATGCTGGATCATTTGGCCACCAAAAATCTGAAAAAAATCTGAAAAAAACATTTCTATTGTTTTCAAATGTTGCGTGAAATGTCTGACAACTTCATAACTGCAACCCATTATCTAAAATTAGTTTAATTTATTCCCAACAATATAGTTATTTAGTCAAAACGTTATTTTCCAAAATTACAAAACGGCGATGAAAATCAGAATCTCCAAAATCAAAGGTTTTCTGCAGGCAATTCTATGGAAGCTCTGGTTTGAGGATGACACTTTCAATTTTGAAGATAAATATTTCAACTCACAAGGAACCAACAATTTCAATTAAAGCACAGGCTGGAACAAAAAAGTTCACCCTTTTGAAAAATTATCAATAATCAATCATGCTTTTGGTTTTGTTTTTCTTTTGTTTTTCTGCAATGATATAAATGGTCAGTCTAATTTTTGACTTTCAATTTTTGGAAATTCGGCGCTCTTGTAAGCTACCAGGTTTTTGTACATAGTATTAAGTTAGAACGAAATAAATATCAAATCTAATATTTCTCAATTCGTGTCTCTTGACGTGGCTAATAATGGCATAGCAGATTGCCAAATAGTGTTAAAAAATTACAAATTATCATAAAGTTAAAAAATAAGCTTCTTGACAGTAATTTCAACACCACTGAAAAACCTATGTTTTACAATCAGCTTCTATAGGCATTATTTCAAATGTTTCTTTTGAATAACTAAAACATTTCTGTTAAAAATCTATTCCGGTGTAGTATGCGTTTGTGTACCCTATGCGTTTGTGTAACATCCCTGAAACGAAAACATAGTCATGAAACGCATGCGTTTCAGTGCCATGAAAGTAGCAGTCCCTTGGGGTTGAGGGGCTAAAATGTCCAGGCCTCAAAGGGTCAATAAAATAAAAGGTTTATACCTAAATGTCAATTATTACTGTCCCAGGCCCCAATTTGACCATCCAAACAAAAAGTTTTGAATTTTTTACCCCAAATTGAGAGCAATAATAAATTGTTGTTGGGGATATTTGACTATGCATTTGTGTACCCTATTTTAAACAATGGAGGACACTTTCGCATAGTCAAAATTTGCTATGCGTTTGTGTACCCGGACACTTTCTCATAAGGGTACACAAACGCATATCACATCGGCATTGATATCATGATTTAAGAAAGAAATTTGGAGATAAGAAAGAAATGATAATTTTTTTAAACAGGCGATATTGTTTGGCCACCCCATACATTTGATTAAGTTAGCTATTAATGAGTAAAAAAATTCGTAGCGTTTTATGCATATAATTATTTTGTTGCAAAACTCAATTAAATCCTTAACATTTTTATGGGACACCCAGAAGCTAATACTGATGTCGTGCTTGTGTAT
>JAYJMH010018827.1:0-20324 GCA_036873815.1 Phacellophora camtschatica
ATCCCTACAAGCAGAAATGAGGGAGCGGTGTTTAGGGCGGTATATACTACAAGAGCAGTATATATATATATATATATATATATACATAATATTCAATCAGCCTTTTATTTTATATTGCTGACAAAGGGTTTTAAGAATGGAAAAACGTATTATCTTTCAGGGAAACCAAGATCTTTGATGAAACAGTGTCGAGTGAACATTCGCAGAACTCTTGGACCAAGTAGGATAGAGTATATTGACGAACTCTCAATCCCGAAGATGTTGATAAAATATTTAGATATAACAGATTTATAGCTTATTGTACGTAAGAATTTTGTGTATCACTTTCAAATTGAGTTTTGCTCATCCTCGTTTGCAAGGGGATAATTTCAAGAGAAGAAATACCCCTGGTACCTACCTCAATTTTGTAAAACAAACGATTGCAGTTTCAAACATGACAATACGATTTGCGATTTGAAAGAATAGATTTCACACTCTGAGTGTACTCAATCAAATCTAAATAAACAAAAAGAGCAAACCTTTATGACTTCGGTTGTCATGATTTGCTTGACTGCCTTAAAAGTGCTGAAATCTATTATTTAATGTGACAAATCGCATTGTCATGCTTCAATCTTTTTAGCAGGATTATTATGTTAATTTATGCGACATAGCTAAACAGAATATCTTTTTCGATATTCGAATCCCATTTTAATGTGACGCTTTACTTTTTCGAGTCTCCTTGGAGTCAGTCGATGCTTACGTAAGATTTTATTCAACTCTTTCACCCCGGGAAGGGCCATATGGCCCATTGACAAACAACGTAAAACGTCATTTTTTCAGGAGGTAAATAGCGGCAGAACTTTATGCTAATTTAAGATATTTCAATGTAAGTTTATCTTCAGAATTAAGTTGGTTTGCATATGCTACCCCCTGCAAAAGAAAACTTGCATAGGATTTGCCTGTTTAGAGGGAAAAATTCCGCACGTGAAAGGGTTAATGGACACTCCCCTACTTACCAGATGGTTGGCACTAGATCGTGGAGTCTTAGCCCCCGTGGGGGACTATCCCCAGAAATATGACAAATAAATACTTGTGCATTTCGTTCTTAAAAATGTTGAGAACAAACATTATTTGTCATACATCCGGAGATAGCCCGTGTACGTTATGTCTCCATGATCTAGTGCCAGCGGTTTTTGCCTTTTTATAAAATATCCCTGTGAACGAGGTTGAGTTTTGTTTTTTTGTACATACAAAAATTTGTAGTTTTGTAAATACTTATAACTGTTCGTAAAAATGAAACAAACATTATTATTGGCAAATTGTTTTATATTAAAAGTTATACATATGTATGCAGAGTTTTGAAAAGGTCACGTTTGATTTGTGCTTACATTTTCAATATTGGTATTATTTTGAATATCTGGAAAACAAATATGATTGTGTTATATTTATTATATTTTCGTGTTATATTTTCGAAATTGTTAAAAATATAGATACTGCTAAAATTTCCAAGAAAATCTGTTTTGCAAATGAACATTGACAGTGTTTTTATTTGGCAATCCGTCTCTTATCTTTGTAGCTGCTTTATTGCCTTTAATGCATTAATTTTAAACAATGCACAGAATGTTTTCCCACCAAAAATTGTGTTTAGCAGTGCATTGGAGTGCGTCCCCAGAAAACGAAAGGGTATGGCCTCCTAAAAATGTTCGTGGCTTCGCCACTGGCAGGGTATCCCCTCTTCCTGGTGACTGATAGCAGGGCAACGACTTTATTTTGCTTCTAAGCATGGAGGGCAGAAGCGTTTTCATGTTGAAATTTGTTTTTTCCACCAGCTAGATAACATTAATTGTGCATAGTCCCTCAAGTGCCCTGTAAAAAACCCTGCCCCTTATGCCTTGAAGTGGTTTCATCCGACATTCCTGCATTTAAGCGAGGCTATTCTATTTAAACAAGGCTATTTCATTGTAATGCAGTGTTATATCTACAGACAATGTTGAATTGAATAATAATTTTTTTATAGCTGCAATTTGCTGTATAATATTGTTTTTTGTAGCCTGCGTTGCAGATACAGAACCGTAATACATGTGAATGAAATTACGTGTGTTAATCACTGTAGTATCCATGAAGAAAATTCTTACCTGGATAATAGTATCATTAATATGATGTGAAATTGGGGAATATCGATAAATAGGCTAGGATTTCAAGGCCTTTTTTCCTTCGAGATTATGATTATTCTTAAAATTTGACTCTTCTTCGAAAAAAGCCAGTCTGGATTTTATTAACGATTAACGATTTTCTAATTTTTTAGGGTTGTATCATTTGCATCATATTTCTTGTGGTATTTTACTAATGTACTGGCTGCAATTTTCCTGTTGCCTTTATTATTGCTATTGCTTCAATCGTTTTATTTATACCACGGCGCCTTAGGACAAGTAAAGTATATGAGTGAGTGAGTTATCGTATTTAACGTGCCTAGCCCGCGAAAGTCCCGAGATGACTTGTTTCCAGCAGGGGACACAGGTTATACATAACCTTTCAGTTTTTAGGCACATACACTTGCTATTCTCGCAAGGTATGGGTTTCTGCGCTTGACGCAGGGGGGCCCTCCAGGGCGACTCTGGTCCTTCCCTTCGATGTGACCACACCTCGTGATTCATTTTGCCGTTACCTGGAATTACAGAGAGTTAGCAGCTCTCCTCACACTTTCGCAGCAAGTATGACCTTGGTGGGATTCGAACCTACCACCTTGCGATCATGAGATTGTTCGTAGAGTAAACTGCCAAAGAAAGTGGTGAAGCCGATCCAAGGCAAAGTAAATATAATTAGTAACACCTTCTCAGAAAAAATTGGGTTAAGCTTAACAAAATAGTTTTTAATGAAACATATTTTCTAATCTTCTACCACAGAGTGTTTGTAGAGTAAAATTCTTTTTGAAACGGAAACAACCAAACCGATAAGTGGCGAAATTTTGGTAATGAACATTAATGTCAATGAACATCAATAAACTGCTAAGTGAATGCAGTGAAGCTCTAGGCAAAACTCCATTTGAAACATCAATAATCCTTGATTTCAATTCACTATTCAGAACTGACGTTTTAATGTGACGTTTCAATGTCATGTTATGTCAAGTGGCAGACACGTGCACAAACATGTTATGTCAAAGGGCAGAATTTGCAAACAACTATGCAAAATTAGTGTCGCACAGAATGGCTGGCCAGCAAGAAGCAAGGCACGAAGAAGCTACAAGGCTTCTTTCACAGGCGGTGAGCTTATTGCAAACGCCAGGGGACAATCCAGACACCTCTCGCCTTGCGCTGGAAGCCATTCTAGGGCTTCTAGTGCAGATACAACTTTCGGGTCATCAGTACCATCACATACACGGGATCACATGAGGCCTATCAGAGATGAACCTGACACAAGCACAGCAAGCAGAGCGCAAAAGCTGAGGAATGCGTTTGCGTCGTATAGTAGGCATGCATATCCCGGCCAGAAACATCCCGGCAAGTTCCCAGAGACCTCACAGAGGAGACAGCAGAAGACATTCAGTGGCAACGTAAAGCACATGGGCACACAAGGTGTGCATGGTTCTATTCATGGAGCAAGTCTATGCTCCAACTCTCAACGAAAAAGACTTGGAGAGCAGCAGGTCTGAGTGAAAAATCAGTGATATTTGACAAAACTAGTGATCACCGATACCTTGAAGAAACCCTGTACGGAACATTCCTAAAATGAAAAGGAGCAGGGGGTTTTAATTGACGGAGAGCAGAAAGCAGAACGGCAGGGCAAGTGTTGGGAGATGGTTGGAATTAACTCCGATTCTGTTTGGTGGATATTTTGTACCATATTTGCGGTTTGAATCAAATTTAAAATCAGCCAGATGCTACGTAAGAATGTTTCCCCTTTTAATACGCAAGAATGTACTTTTAAAATAGAAGTCTTAAATTGAAATCGTTAAAATAGCTATTCGTTATATATGAATTGATTTGGTCCTCAATAACGCTTCATACATCACTGACAGTTGAAAGGAAACGGCGATCAATTGTCCTATTTGTCCAGCAAAGGTAAGTTATTATTCACAATGAAAACATGTAAATGTAAGCCAGCCGTTGCAGACAATGAGCAGCCATCTCGCAATGTTACCCAAACCAGAGGCGATTTAAGTATACACAAATTTCATAAATGGGATTGATTGCGCTGACAAGAAAGCTAATGAAAATTGAAAATAGCGAAAAAAAGTCTTCCACATGCTTGAGCTTGCATTTGTTAAAGCTATATTTCAAAAAAATTGTTAGCCACAACGAGTTGACTGGAACAAATTTCAGCTAAAGCCATCGCCGGAGCTGAAATGACATAAGACAACAGGCTACGGACCTGATCTTAATTTCAAAGATAAGTCCAGCTCATGAAGCTTACTTCCAAACTGTTTTCATATATAAAGTCCAGCTATTGATTTGGGAAGTTATGAGAAAGTTCCAAAAGTTTTCAATAAAATACATTACTCTGATGATGAAAGTGAAGAAAACATACATGATCAAACGTCGTGCCCTATGCTACGATCTTTGTTGAAAAATAGATATTAATCTCCGGTAATGAATAATAATAAATCTCACGGTAACAAATAAAAGCACTGAATTACAAAATAGACGTTTTTATTTAAAGATATGATAATTGCATTGTTAAAGACAGTTACTGTTGGCTTCAATTAGCGAAACGAAGATAGTATTATGAAAACTAACGTTAAATAAAGAAATAAAGAAAAGTTGAGGAATGACATCATTGAGCATAACGAAGAAAAAGCAATAAAAAAAGACGAGGAATAACATAATTAAAAATTGCATGGAGACGGCAATGAAATGCTCAATTTGAGCGGGAAAGTTATTATTCCCAGTGAAAACATGTAAATGTAAGCCAGGCGTTGCCAAAACAGAGGTAAATGAGGTGTATAAAAATATCATGGATGAAGTTCATTGAACTGACCAGAAAGTTAATGGTAATTGAGAAAGGCGGGGAAAAATTCTTCCACGTGCTTGAACTTGCCATTGTGAATGCAAAAGTTATATTTCAAAAACCAAGTAGGGCACCGCGATTTAAAGGAAACGAATTTCAGCCGAAACCAATACCGCAGTTGAAAGGAGGTGAAAGAGCAGGCTACACACCTAGCTTTTAGTTCATAGATAAAATCCAGCCTTTGAGGCTTACTGGCAGACAGTTTTCATGTATAAAGTCCAGCTAATGGTTTGGGAAGTTACAAGGAAGTTTCAAAGTTTTCAATAAAATACATCATTGTGATGATGAATGCAAAGAAATAAAAAATACGAGACAAAACTTCGTGGTTTATGCTTTCCTCTTATTGAAAATATCGGGTGTCCCAAAAAAGGCTACGGATTTGAACAGAAATCTAACAATGCAAATAGTACCGAAAACGCCACGAATGGTTTTTGCTGCTACTCATTGATTGTTAACTTAATTAAAAATATGTAAGAGTTTCGGTTCAAAGGCATCAATGTTATCAATCCAATAAGATCATGGAGATAAGAACAAAGGCAGCAATGTCATATCAATCCAATAAGATCGTGGAGTTTAGAACAGAAATTGATTGGCTGTTGTCATATACTGTTAACACTCCAGACAACCTGGCTTAAGGCATTTCTCAAAGGTATTTAGAAGATGAAAATTCACTACTGATGAGAGATCCACAATCAATGAAGAACAATTTCTAAATAAATGAGTAGTCAAAAGTCATTCACCAAATGAAGTACATAGCACTTGCAAGAGAATTGTTTAGGTGTTAAATGAGGCAGCTGACATTGGCTACGAGTTTGGAAGCTTACATTGATTGGCGCATAGCTGTGAGTGACTGCAAGTATTCAAAGCTGGGCAATGTGGTCTGGTGTAACCGAAAACATAATAAATAGTCATAGACTAGCTACATTACAGACTGTATCACCAAACTCTATAAATTTATTAAAGTAAGCAGTTTGGCTTCGTTTCCTTGAAAAGTGAATGGACTACTCCTTTCGGGATTTTTATCATAGCTACCACAGAAATTTAGTTTAACATCAGAAGAAAGATCTATAGAAAGGAACCCACCTCAGATTAGTAAAATGGTACGAATTTGTGCACAAAGCTTCCGACACAAAGTATTTAAAAAGAATAATGCGATGTTTGAAAGTAAAGAAAATATTTGGATGATAAAAATCTTGAGAAAATCACGATTCAACTTTCAATTGCTATCCTTTCGTCCAGATTTTTCGGCCATTGTTTTTATTTGAAGCATGGCGACCACTTTTTCTGAAGAAGACGGCGATTGTGTGTCAGATCTGAGCAATTTGTTATGTAGATGTTGGCAATTTTGATGATGAATTGGTTGACCATTTTTTGGACGTTTTTGGCAAAGATTCTGATAAGAACGACGAAGAATATTTTCATGGATGGATATCCATTCGAGCTTCCCGAAGTGAAATGGACTTTCAAAAAAGAACCAACATGATAATATCCCCGCAACAGGTTATCAAATTTCCAGATGACTGTTCTACACAGATGAAATTTTGTTGAAAATCCCACATTGCCTGGATATAACAGATTCCTCAAAAGCTAATGAAAACTACCATAAACGTTTTCGTGTTGGTTGATCATGAACATGTTATTGTTGGAACTTTGAGGTATATGTTGGAAAGACCAGGGATCAACAAGATCGCGATGATGGTGAACTAGAAAAAACAGAGCGTGCCGTGATCAACCTAATCAAAAATTTATCAACATCATGAAAAATCGTAAAAAACGAGGACAATGACAATGATAGCGGAGAAGTACGATGTTTCCAAGCTTGTTACAAAAGCTTGTTAGAAAGCATTTGTCTGATGAGCAAGTTTTTGGATCTTTTAAAAGTTTTTGTGAACAGGAATTTGAATGTAAAAATATACAAAACCGCAGAAACCAACTATAATAGATCCTAGCCAAAATTTAGCATCTGAAAGTGTAAATGTCCAGGAAATTGTGAAAATTGTAGGACATTGATAATGGTATTGCCACTGAAACAAAGAATAAAAAGTATTTTAAAACAACTAATCGGTGCTAAGCGGAGGAAAGCAAGCAGCAAAGGTATTGCGCACAGAGTTTTCTTACAAAACATTAAAAGGCAGAAAACTAGCCAGCTATAAGTTACCGTTTCTTATTGTTCAGATGTGCGCTGCTTTGTTGAAAAAATACAGTAAGTCAACACTGTTTTGTTAATTGAAACAATGCTACAATGCATAGCGTATTTGCTGTCTCACACATTTCTACAATGCGATGCAATGACCGCCTTTTATAACAAAGCGAAGAGATAAAAAAGAGCTATTGAAGCCAGGTAGGTGATGCCAGGGAAAACTGAAAATACACATCGGAATAGTCATATTATCGAACAATATATTTATGGTATCCAGAACAGAACGGTATTTAATTGCTGAACATGAGATTCCACAGAAGTGGTTTTTTTAAACGAATAGGTCAATTCAGTGTGACGTAACAGCCAGTTTGTGTTCATCAACTGATGCATCTCAGGGAATTCTTCGTTTTCAAACAAAATAAGAATTTCATGATCCGAAAGCGCTGCACCGAAATGCCTGTCTTTCACAATAGTCTGAATAAAATATTCACAAATAACTAATTCAAGGACATTATAAGGTTTGTCTATTTCGTGGACGTAACCAACAAAGAGGTGCCTCTGAATACGATCGCCTTTACATGATAAGGCCAATTATTCTTATGCTTCCAGAAAATTCTACAGCATGTACAGTATCAAAAAGACAATTCTGTGGTTGAAGGTATGATACCATTCAAGGGACATATGTTGGTAAGAAAGTGGGATAAGATGACGATATTAGGGTTCTGGGGGAAAACGTATAATCCTATAAACATAGAAACTATCTATTCTTGGACAACAATTACACAAGTGTCCCTTTAGCGCTATGCCTTCTTAGACCAGGAGCAATGTGCGCTGGGTCAATGAGGGTAAATATAAGGTTTTGCCCAAGAGAGGAACTTTTCAAATAAAGTCAAAAAATAAAAAGAGGGAAACATAACCGGGCAAGTTACAAATGACTTGTTGCAATGCAATCGTGTGGGAAGACGGCAAGATAGTAATCTTCCTTGGTAGTATTCTTGATGGAAGTCTTGAGGAGCCAACAACAAGAATTACTAAGAACAAGCATGGGGTATATAAGAAACAAAGAATCAACTGCCCTCAGCTGGTTATAGATTAAAACAAGGGGATGCTTGGTGTTGGTAAGAATGACCAGAATGCTGTTGTGAGGAAAGACAGAAATCAAAAGCGATTTCTTTTCTGATGAAAACTATCCACAATGGCCACATTTTAGAGGTGTGTGCGAAGCAACATGTGCTTGAAGGGGAGTTTCAAAGAGAGACATGCTTGCATACAAAGAAGAACTATTAATACAATTATCCGTTCAAACCTAAAGTCCCATTGGAGAGAACAATCATTACCTCAAATGGAGCAAATGAACAACAGACTTGCTGATAATTGAAAGAATTTCCCTGTCAGTGGTCAGGGGGAGAATCCTACTTGTGATATCTGGAGAGAGAAAAGCAAAACATAGCTGAGAGCTAACAGAGACAGAGCGAAAGAACTAAGGGAATGCCCAAAAAGCTTGTCAAAAACAAGAAATCAATATATCTACTATTGCTAAGTTATTTATATGCTAATAAGCTCGGGAGTGAGGACTCCGCCTCAGTTTGCCACCCGAAACAATAGACGTCGCGCATTGCTTCTGTCAAATTTGCGTGTCTCTCAGGGACTTCACTTTTCTCTGTGCATTGTCAACTTGATCCATCCATCTGTGAACAAATTTTTCCAACACATTGCTTTATCGAAGAATGGCCGCCACACGGCTTGCTCTGCTGTCACCGCTCACAGTTCTCCTCTACCACCAGCTTTCCAGGACGGAGCATCAACAAGGACGGAGCACAAATAAGGAAGGAGCACAAACAGGCGCGTGAGTAGATTCTATTTGTTTAATACTAACCTAACGACGATGATATTGGAATTCTGGGGAAAACGCATCATGCTGTCATCAATTCACTAGCATATCCTACAAACATCGGAAACTATCTATTCATGGACAACTATGACACAAGTGTCCCTTTAGCGCTATGCCTTGTCAGACAAGAAACAATGTGCTCTGGGACAATGAGGGCAAATACAAGGTTTTGCCCAAAAAAAGAGCTTTTCATTGAGAAATACCAAAAAAAATATCAAAAGTGAGCTAAAAACAGATCACAGTTGACAAAGGAGTATGATACTAAGTTATCTAAGAGAGAGGGTGAAATTAAAGAGCACCAATACAAGATGCAAACATTGGAGAATGAAAAGAAAGAATTAAAAAATTCCTTGGATTAAGCAAAATAATGAGGGAGCAAACAAAACAAATCTTATGACAAGTTAAAAACAATAAGAAAGGAAATAATACAAATGATGGTATTGTATATAAATAAAACAATTTCTTTGGAGAATGAGCAGTTAAAATTAGAAGCCCATTTGGATAATTTTATATATATAGTAAAGAAGTAGCATCTTTTAAGAATGGCAGGTAAACAGCTGAAATTAGAATGCTTTTTCAAGATTTGTTGTGCCTTGGTGTTAGCGCAAATAAAGTTTCATTGGTGATCAAGACAGTTTTGAATAAGTTGACTAATTTTGAAAGTGAGAGATTACCGAAAGAAACATTAGCTAAGTATGTACTTTACAAACGAATAGAACATCCAAAAAAGGTTATGGATTTGTCACAGGTGATGTTGTGAAAGATTATGGTGATTTGTTGTGTTGTGGGTTGAGAGACATTGGAGGTGTTGATGCAGAGACACAGATGCAATAAAGACTGTTTTTCATGACTGTATTAAGCAATTAGATTTAAGTGATAATAATTTAGCAACAACAAAAATCCTTTAATCAATTAAAAATGTAATGTCTGACAAATGCATTGTTCAGGAAAAATTCAATATGCCGTTTAAGGAATATAGAGAGGAAGTTGTGCCTTTGGCTGTTGATGGTTGGGAAGGCTTAACAGATGGAAGAAGGATAAGATTACAAATGTAAATGAGTTTTTGTGCGGTCTTTTCTACATTTTTGGATTGGCAGACCAGTGTGAAGAATCATCGAAGTTGTCTGAAAATTTGTGTTGGGGAAAAAAACGCATTCTGCTGTCATCAATTCACTAGCATATCCTACAAACATCGGAAACTATCTATTCATGGACAACTATGACACAAGTGTCCCTTTAGCGCTATGCCTTCTTAGACAAGAAACAATGTGCTCTGGGACAATGAGGGCAAATATAAGGTTTTGCCCAAGAGGAGAGCTTTTCAGATGAAGTTAAAAAATGAAGAAAGGGAAACATAAGCGGGCAAATTACAAATGACTTGTTGCAATCGTGTGGAAAGACAGCAAGCTAGTAATCTTCCTTGGTAGTATTCATGATGGAAGTCTTGGGGAGCCAAGAACAAGAAATACTAAGAACCAGCATGGGGTATATGAGAAGCAAAGAATCAACTGCCCTCAGCTGGTTATAGATTAAAACAAGGGGATACTTGTTGTTGGTAAGAATGAACAGAATGCTGTTGTGAAGAAAGACAGAAATCAAAAGCGATTTCTTTTCTGATGAAAACTATCCACAATGGCCAAATTTTAGAGGTGTGTGTGAGGCAACATGTTCTTGAAAGGGAGTTCCAAAGAGAGACATGCTTGCATTCAAAGAAGAACTATCAATCCAATTATTCGTTGGAACCCAAAATCCAATAGGAGTGAACGATCATTAATTCAAGTAGAGCAAATGAAAAACAGATTTGCTGATGTTTGAAAGAATTTCTCTGTCAGCTGTCAAGGGGAGAATCTTATTTTTAAAGTCTACAGAGAGAAAAGCAAAAAATGGTTGAGAGCTAACCCAGAAAGAGCGAGAGCATCGAGGAATGCCAAAATGCTTGTCAAGAACGAGAAATCTATATATCTCTCTATAAAGGAAGGGAGCAGCTCCTTAAAGATTATCATTGCAAAGTGCAATACTGGAGATATCTAGGCATTGACACAATAAAACAATTTCTTGATCAATTGTGTGACTTTTATTAATCAACTGTGTTCAATAAGTTATTAAATGATGCAGAGCTAGAGGTACCTTCTCTAGATTCTTCATTTGTTTTATACCTTTCAGAATATATATGGGTTGATAATGACGAAAATAACTGCTTCCTTGCCACAAATAAATTTAAAGATTTTCAATTCGGAAATCAATATTTTGCCAGGGAATTAGGCAGTTTCAGGGTATTTTCACTAGGGTTTGTGGCAATGAAATGGTAGAAAGTTTCTTCCAAATTTATAATCCAAAAACTTTCTTGTTACATCCGCGTTAAGCGATTTTGACGATGTTTCTTACATACCAACTAACAAACTCCGCAAATTCTATTGTCAGAGTGTAGATTTGGAGCGCAAATCAAGGAATAATTATTCTTTTTTCTTGTTGTTTGATGATGCAACAGTCGACAATTATTGCATAATTATTTAAATTATTGGCCTAACAATGAGCGAGGCAACAGCGCATACCTATTGAGCACATACATCTAACTTGTGGTTGGACCGGAACTAAATTGCTTGTTTTTAGGCCTGATAGACAAGCTCACTTCCAGTAGAAACGGATGAGAATGGCCTCTTTGTCCATCAAATGATTTGATACTGAGAAATGTTATTATTGAGAAATGTTAAGTAATTTCTGAAATATCACGATTCATTGGGCCACTCATCCAGTGAAATCAGTGAAATCAGCTTTTGATATATCGGAATTTAAAGAAATCATCGAATTCTACAAAACAAATTATTACCTCACAAAAAGGTCAGGCAAAATAAAATCTGAATTTTATGGATGTGCTGAGGGTCTTGGTTTACAATTTCATTAATTGAGAAAAATTCTTGGAACACGTTTCATCACTCACAGAAGATGTGGTTTTCTCCTTTCCAGTCCCTTTGGAGACACATGTTTTGACTAACGAGCACATCTCAGCGAATACAAAGGGTCCCAATGCTACCAAGCGCGCAAAAATGTCAGGTCTTTCAAATAAGTCATACAAATTGTCATGCCATGTGCAGCTAAACCTTGATTTTCTGAAGGACACAGTTCCACTGTCCTTAGTATTCGAGTCAGATATTTTTGCCTTTTGAGATTCCAACTGCTATCGCCAGAACAACATTAGAATTGCAGAAGACATTAACTTAAACATTTTGGAAGCAGGAAAATTTACAACAGAATTTGTGAAGGCCGCAAACAAAAGAAACAGATAATACAAAACTGTTAGTGCCAAAAGTAATTCGTTTTTATTAGATTCTTGTATTCAAAACATATGGAGCAGTAATCAGCCATGGCCTACAGTCGCACAGAATTTTCAAACACTTGCAAAGTCGCAAGTTTGATTATGTTACGTAGCACAAGATAGTTAAACATAACTTTATTTGGGTCACATAGAGTACAGTATTCTGCAAAAGTTATTGTATTGCTATTAATAAAATTTCTTTTAATCAATTTACTTAATGTAACGATTTTAGGCTCGAATTCTAAGGTTGAACGAACATTAAGCACGACTACCAATATTCTTTCGGACAAACGCCTGTCCATGAGTCACAATACTTCGAGTGAGAGTCTAATTCGTCTTTCGGACAAACGCCTGTCCATGAGTCACAATACCTTGAGCGAGAGTCTAATTGTTCTTTCGGACAAACGCCTGTCAATGAGTCACAATACCTTGAGTGAGAGTTTAATTGTTCTTTCGGACAAACGCCTGGCCATAAGTCACAATACCTTGAGTGGGAATCTAATTGTTTTCGAAAACTTGTCATCGAAAGTACTATCGAAAGTACTGAGAAAGAGGCTATAATAGAGCGAGCACTTGAGCTTAACTTGAAATCAGGAAGAAGAAGTTGGAAAAGCAGGTAATAGTGCCCTAGATCCAAAGGAAAGTACTTCCAAGGAAAGCAGCGAAGAAGAAGAAAGCCGCAATGTTGTTGTTTGAGGAAGGACTTCGGAATGATTAAAGAGAAAATAAAGCAAATATGAAGAACAACGAGTTGAAACAGGCTTTGAATTGAAAGCATATCTTTGGAAAGAAGAAGAGGTTGTGTTAAGGGAAAGATGAAAATTACGACGTGGTCAGAAACAAAATATGGACAGTGAAAGAAAATAACTCATTCAGTGAAGAGGTACGTGCTCTTCCTAAATTTTCAAAAACGAAACCAAATAAATGTTATCGTGTGTAGTACGTAAGAATATTTAAAAAACTATTACTATTTCCAAATTTTTATACAAGTTGTGCATACAGTTTATTGGTCCATATAGTTTATGGGTTGATACATAGGATTGAAATTCAGTAACGCAACCGAACTTAGTAACTGAGTATTTTTCCCTTTTACAGTAGTCTCATATATAAAATGTATAACTTCTAGGTACATTAAAGATTTAAATATAGTTTTTATTTTTTCTACAAAAACAGATAATCACAAGTGGTGGAGTAAGAGTTATGTACGAATGCATACCCGAGCATCAGATCGCTGGAGATCGAGATAGCAAATTTAAAGAAAATAAAACCTTCGATCATATTTTGGAAGAACGAGAAGGCATATTTGAAGATGAAGCAGAACTGGCGCAAGGAAATAACGCGGTTCTGACAAAGAGCAGCAATTTATTTACATCAAAAATCGACGAATATGCAGTGCCAGAAGGAAATAGTATTGTTGCTGCATGCATTTCACGTCAATCCAAGAAAACCCTTCCGCAACAAGTGTGATTTGGATCGCCAAAGAGAAGCCGAGCTCAGGATCAAGACCAATTGTCAAAGCAATTAGTAAGAAAGCTTCATGCAGTGGAGACCAGAATGATGGGAGAGTTTTAGTCAATGAAGGTTGCGATGATGACAATTGAGACCTACATGATTGAAAAACATGAAGCCATAAAAACAAAAAAAGGCGATAAAAGTCGTGAACATGTCTTGAATTTTACTTTACAGCACTCTTCGTCTTCATACTTGCGAAATTGAAGTAGATACAACCCTACCTTTTAGATAAGTCCTTGGCATGGATTTATAAGCAACACAAGATTCAATATTTTCCGTGACAAAAGTCGGCATCACTATCAATCCAGTCGATAAAGATGATGAATCCATAGAAATTTCCAAAGCAGAGAATACTGATTCACTAAAGGCAGATTACACTTCAAACCAACAAACCAATTAAAGCCAAAAAACACAGATAACCCTCAAATCTGTGTTCCAGCAAAAAAGTAATTGCAGTATAAAAAGATGCTGACAATGAAGCAGCTGAAAGTAACACACAAGGAAATGAAATGTGTAAAATACGTAACGAAGAAGATCCAATAGGATACGCAAAAGTTGTTAATTGGCTAGACTTTGATGTTTGCGGCAGTTTGGCAGATTCCATCTGTGCAAAGAGTGCCAAATCAGAAAGAAAAATTGGATTTGACAACTTCCAATAGTTTTAACCCAATATCATCTGGTTTGAGCTCTGGTTTGAGGGTGACGCACAATTTCAACTTCGAAAATTAACATCTCAAGTAACAAGGCAAACAAATTGTATTTTTGACTAAGTTAACAATCAATAAGCAAGCATGGCCTAGTGGTTAAGGCGCCGGAATCATAACCGCAAGGTCGTGGGTTCGAATCCCACGAAGGTCATACTTGCTGCGAAAGTGTGAGGAGAGCTGCCAACTCTCTGTAATTCCAGGCAAAGGCAAAATGAATTACGAGGTCTGGTCACTGGTGGGCCCCCCTGCGCCAAGTGCAGAAACCCATACCTTGCCAGAATAGCAAGTGTATGTGCCTGAAACTGAAAGGTTATGTATGTAAGTAAGGTTATGTAACTGCTGGAAACAAGTCATCTCGAGGCTTTCGCGGCCTAGGCACGTTAAATGCGATAACTCAACTCACTCACTCACTCAATGAGTAGCATCGGAATCATTTTGTAGCATTTTAGGTAATATTAGACTTGATCAAACCCGTAGCCATTTTTTGGGACACCTGGTATACATCTTTAATGTAAATTACCTTTAAATACGAGGAGCATTAGAATGCTCATATAATGCATATATTTTCCCCGGAATATCGCTAAAAATAAGGACCATGTATGAAATGGGTCATACTTCTTAAAGCTTGAAAAATTGCTAACCTTACAGAAACATTAATGGAAATAATTCTGAAGACAACTCAACATGTGTAGATTATGGTACTGTTTTCAAAATTTTGCTACTAATTTAGGCCCATGTGAACATTTTGGTCCAGAGAACATTTTGGCATAGCGCAATTCACAAATGATGTTTGACAGCATAGAACTGTTTAATTATGTATCAGAGACAAGTTGTGGCTGCATTTTGGAGTCTACACATTGAAATTAGTATATGTGCCAAATTCTAATGCGTTATGACAATTAGTTTCATTTTTATGTCAATTGAAAAATACTCGCACATACGAACAAATTCATTGACCACACCCATTTCTTACGCGCATGAACCATTACTAAAACACCTATAACTTTTGAACAGTAAACGATATTAAGCTGAAATGTTTTATTTTTTCAATTTCATATAGTCATTGTACCTTGGTATAATTATCAGCCAAGTCTGAGAGGGTTGGTTACAATTCTAGAAAGTTCTGAATGGCTTGAGATGGAATGACCATTTGTAATGATTTAATCTGGGACTTTCCAATAATAATTCGCGTGGTGAAATAGATCTTGTTGTAAAAATAGTTAAAATTATTTCTAAAAAAACAGCCAGTTCTGCAATATGACGTTTTATCTTAAGAGCACATGCTATGGTTGTGGCTCTTGGTCGACTTCTCAATAGGTAATCCAACTCCCCAAAAGTCTCTCTCTGGCTCAGCGTTCATTGTTGGCACACTAGCGGTCTGTTGCTTGGAGCTATCATCAGATTCATTTCCCTATAAATAGCCCCCCTTAAATGATCACACAGAAGCCTTTTTGTAGCAAGACAAAAACCACAAAAATCAACTCAACACACTGCTTTGTTAATTCGTTCGGAAATTCTCCACCTTCACTACCACCATCAATCAATGCCTTCAAAACATCATCGTTATTCACCAAACAAACCATTCTCCCTTGACATAAAGCTGCTGGAATCCACAGCCCAAATTTTAAAATGTTGTAACAACTGCTGATAATGTTTGTTCATGTCAACAATGTGCAATTCTTTCTCAATTGTTCGCCACAATGGACCCGTGATTAACTTTTTGATAAGATTCAATGCTCTGCATCCAACCAAATACGACACAACTTCCAAATCATAAGGCACAGCAAAAACAAGCTTGTTGTCATATTTTTGGTATGCACATTTCATACTACTAGTACTTGTTGTTGGATATTTAGGTCAAATTTCTTGCGGTTAACATTTCTAACCAAAACAAAACTTTGTTTCAAGTCTCATCTCGTGATTTTGATCTCTATTTTGCCTCCAGATGCTATAACTGCAAAGATGAGCTTAAAAAGCATCCATTTGATGACTTTTTGCCAAGAAAGTTTTCATAATTGGACTGTAACATTGTATGGAAACTCTTAAAAAATTTCAGATTTTAGTAAAAATGCCTAATTTTTAATCTAGCATATATGCAAGCTTTATATTTTCAGATTCCTTGTTATGTACTATTTCAGAAATTAGCAAACAGAAGTTGATAGGTTGCCACAGACATTAGTAGTGGTTTTTGTAATTTGCGGAAACAGAGTTTCACTTTTAGCATAAGAATAGAAGCACTTATAGGCTAGATATTACAATTCTGATTGCAGATTCTGGATCCTCTGCCTTTAAAACCCCAGGGTACCAAATTTCTGATACAGGAGACATGTGTTAGCAATTTTAATCTCACTCAAAGCTCGACAGCAGTGAAAACTTGAGCGGTCACGGTTGACAAATTTCAGCAAAACAAGGTAAACTTTAAATAGTGAGATTTTTGGAACGGTTGGTCATATTGAGCTGAATTTTGGTCCAGTCCATATCATATGTGTATCTACTTGTGGAACAAAAATCAGTGCTGCCTGACATAGTGGGTTACATGACCATGATGATTTGACATGGAATGAACCTGTATAAAGTTTTTTATATATCCTTTGTACCATCCCATATTCATAAGTACAGAGGCAGAGCTGAATCGTTTCATGTAGAAATTATCTAACCATTTTCCCTAAAAACATAGAATATATACGATACTGTATCTTCCCAATGTGGCCATTTGGCAACAAGTTGCAATTTACATGGTGATGCGCAATTTTTAAAAATGTAACCATAAAATGTCTATACTGTTGAATTTTTTCTTTGAAAAGTTAAACTGTTGAATTTTTTTAGATTTTTTTAACATAAATTTGGGACACAAAGGGTTAATTTCCAATTAAAAACTGTAGGACTTTGTGTCAGAAATATGTGAAAATATTGAATATTTTAAAAGAATATATTTTGGCTTGGATGCATGATTTTTGGTGGTTCAAGAGATTTTGTATTTGTCTACACATTTTCAGGCTCAAAAATTGCATCCTTTCTTTTAAGATAGTAACGGGTAAGGCAGGTTTCACAAATATATTTTGTTAGTGTAGAACGACCGACTGACTTCGCAAATAAAAAATCCCGAGTTTTAGAGTTGGGCGTAAAATTTTTTTTTGAAATTTTACTAAAGAATGTCCTTTTGGCCTCAATATTATTGGAATTTAAGTATTTTTATGCTGACCGACCGACTCAAATTTGAAAATATGATTTTACACTAACCAAGCATACTTGTGATACCTGCCTAATGAATATAATATAAATACACAATAAGTAAACTGATCATTTAGCACATAGTCCATGATTAGCATTATTGAATATTTCTTTTCATTGTTTTAAAATCTACTCAATTGTCTAAAACATGCAAGAAGACAACATTGATGAATTGTAAATTAAAAGTATCACTATCAGGTAAAAAATACCTTGTGGAAAAAATATCAGAAATACCTTGGAAAAAAATGAAAAAACACATTGCGGAAAGTATTACAATAAAAAATATGATGAACCGACGAACCCAACCCCCTCACCCAACAATAGCAAGATACCCCTGCCTTGATCACACCCACGTCTCACCACAAAAAACGAAGAATGCACTCATGATGATTAATAAAAATAACAAGTAATATTTAAACAGGTTAACTTGTTCAGAATATAAATTCTGTTATCAGTCAAGGACCTGTTAAACGTAAAAGGAGAAAACAAGAAATCAAAAATTACATCACAGTTAAAACAGTGTTCAAAACTGTTTCATTAAAATGTTTCATAAAAGGCTAAGTTTGTGCTTAAAATGCACAAGAGATTCTTTGTCCTGAATGTCCTTGGGAAGCAATTCGTTGTCCTTGGGAAGCAAACGTTGGCGAAGGAAACAAATGTCTTTGGGAAGCAAACGTTGGCGGATTATTTAGAAGAAGATTTAAATTGATTGTTGATTAAAAAGATTATCAGAGTTTTTGTTTTTTGATGAGAACAACAGGGCCTATTGTTTTTATCTGCGCACTTCTCTGCGCAAAAAACAAAGAATGCAATCGGGATCATCATGATCACCCACCCATGATGATTAATAATAATAATAAGTAATATTTAAACTGGTTTACTTGTTCAGAATAGAAATTCTGTTATCAGTCAAGGACCTGTTAAATGGAAAAGGATAAAACAAAAAATCGAAAATTACATCAAAGTTAAAACTGTGTTTAAAACTGTTTCATTAAAATGTTTCATAAAAGGCTAAGTTTGTGCTTAAAACCCAAGAGAGGTTCTTCGTCCCGAATGTCCTTGGGAGGGAAGCTTTCATGTCCTTTGTGTTTGGCAAAAGTTTTGCCTGAGAAGCTAACGTTGGTGAAGCAAACAAAAGTCCTTGAGAAGCAAATGTTGGCGGATTATTTAGAAGAAGAGGAGGATGCTGTATCAACTGGCCTATTTATCTTTGCTTTAAATTGATTGCTGATTAAAAAAGATTTTTAGAGTTTTTGTTTTTCTATTATTTAGATTACCTACTACTCATCAGCCAGATTGGAAAGTTTGTCTTGCGCGGGCAATAATTTGCCCGCGCAACATGAAATAGACAAAGGTTTACGTCACAAATATATTGTTCACTTGCCCGCGCACTTTACAAACTTTCCAGTCTGGCTCATCAGTGCTGCAATTGTTTTTTTGGTCGCTAGAGTAGATGCTATATTGGTAGTTATTACTCTTTTTTTATTAATATTAAGGGAGGAAATGAATAAGCTTTCAGTACATACCTTACATCATTTCGTAAAATGTTGATATCATCCTGAAATTGCTGTTTAATTTCGGTTTTCGCAATTCTGACGAACTTGTTTGTCAGCGTAATGCCTCGTCATTACAAACTGATCCTCAAACATTAATCGTTTTGAATACGAGGTCATACATAGGGATGCAGAAAGCAAAATATTGGCGGTGTCGCGCGGTTCCGCGTTTCGAAAAAATTGTCGTTTGGGTTGAAGTAAAAAAATTGAGCAACAAAGGTGCTCAAACATTCAAATTTATCATTTTAACAAGATGCCAAAAGCTACATAATGCATTTAATCATATGTTTTAGGTGATATTTTGGCTTCAAATACTATTTTTTAACGAAAAAATTGAAAACTTAAAATTTTTCTAAAAGTCGCATGTAAAAAAAAGTTAACAGACACAGAGCTAAGATAATTTCAATACAAAGCCATGATCTTATTTTACCTCTTACCTTACACTAGCGGCCTCGTCGCCAACCAACATTCAAAGGAAAAAACAACACAAATGTTAGAAATTAATCATGTTCCTTCTCCTTCGCAATTTCAAGATCGAAAAATCTTTTGTCAATTAACAGCATTGAACTTATTGTTCAATGATTAACAGCTGCAACAACAACAACAACAACAACAATTTATTTGAACATTTGAAAAAGGTCAAGCAGAAAAAGGAAGAAGAAAAACATATTATTGGCTGCTACCGCTTTCCCTTCTGTTGTTTTTTGCACTTCAATTCCGCGCAAACTAGACAAGAAAGAAGACAAGAGGTTAGATAGTCTGTAGTGTAGATTATTTTGTGGTACAATCCTGACCCTCCTAATACATCCCAGGCACAGACAGTTACAATTGGAGGAATTGGGTGCTGGACCGCCGAAAAAAGGAGGCTTTTCTAAGCAACGCAACGACACGGGCGAGGACGACGGAACGTAGAAAGTATGGCCTAGTGGTTAAGGCGCCGGACTCATAACCGCAAGGTCGTGGGTTCGAATCCCACCAAGGTCATACTTGCTGC
>JAYJMH010018838.1:0-20323 GCA_036873815.1 Phacellophora camtschatica
AAAAAATATCATTTTGGCTCAAAAAATTTGAAATCTTATATTTTTGGGTAAAATATTAAGAAATAGCATAGAAATGTAAATAAAAATATGTTATAGGCAGCAAAAGTGCATCATAATAGGCGCCATACAATTATATTTTTTGGTATGCCGTTTATCTTCCATTACATTTTTGGGTCAGCTCAAGGTTTCCTTGGACACACCCCCCTATCCACGTTAGATGGTACTGCCCTACTTGGGAGTCTTCCCCACACTTCCCTTCAAACGTATAAATAAGCTCATCAACTCACTTTTTCAGATGACTTTTCTAACTCTTCTTTAGTCTCCTGTACTTCTTCTTCTGTTTCCTTCAGCATTTCGTCCAGAGTTTTTGATTTTCTTGTGAGTTGTTGTGTCACTTTAATCCTTTCATATTCTTCATCAATTTCATCATAATCGTCAAGTAAAACCGAATCAGCCAAATCGTCTTCCATTTCGCTGTCAATCAACGCCATGAAGGCCTTTAGACTGCCGCTTCCTATGCCTAGTTTCGCCTTGAGTCGTTCTCGTAACGTCGCTTTTGCGATTAATGCGTTTAGCAATTCTTCTGTTTTCAATACTGAGCCACCAAGATCCGTTTTAAGCTTCGATATCGTTTCTTTAAGATTTACGACGTTACTTCTTGCTTGGAGCAAGGCTCCCAGGGCTTTTCTGTGTAAATAAATAAATACATAAAAAAAAACTGTTTTCTTCCACGTTAAACGTTTCCTAATTCATAGCAAAATTTCATTAAATCAAAAAGCAAATTTTCCTCCGGGGTCACACGTCCCACGATCGGACAAGAGTGTGCCGCTGAGGTCTCTTAAACCCACCCATCTCTAATGTTGAAATGTTTGTGTATACCGGGCATTAATGTTCTATTTTACTCCAAATCAACAAAAATTAAGGACAATCTTTAATATCTAACCCACTATAAAAGCATTTGCTAAAATGGTACCCATGATCAGGGAATGTACTGCCTTCAAACCCATCCTTATCGGAGTCACATAACCCATATACTAGAGTGTACTCCCCCCCCCCGGAATTTCTTATCCCGTAAAATCACAAAAGTACCTTCTGTTGTTAGCCATCTCGTTGATTTCAGATGTTTTAGCTTTAAACACATATCGAAAGCAATGCATGAATCTGTTAAACGTTGTGGGTCCAGCAAATATCCCTGTTGTTTGTTCACAGCTCCAAGAAATATCCTTCCGCAATATTCTATGTAATAAAATGTCCTTGGAACTAGGTAACTTGGCATCTGCTTCAGAGGTGTTGCAACTTTCATGATCGCCTGCCCATGAAATTTGATTGCATTCGTTGAGAATACGAGCATGTACACTCGACATTGCTTGAATGACTTTCTCCCTACGTCAAAAAATGGATAAGATATTTGTTTAAGAAAGTAAACATTTTGGAAAATTTGTCAGCCTGGTTGCATGCTCTTTCAAAAATGCAGGAAAAAAGCTAGCAGCGTAACAAAATTATGAAAAGATAAATCATATTTGGCAAAATACTATGTTGAACGTTGCACGAAAGAGTAAAGTAAAACGTCCTGTTTTCGAGGAGGTAAATAAGAAACGTTTCAATTCATTTCAGAAAATTTAACATTAGTTCATCTTTTGAATTAACTTATCTGAGTAAATAATATCCGTTAGTTGGAAATAAATCCAGGCGGGTTAGGAACCCATGTGGGCTTTCTTGTAAATATTTTTGGCACGGCCCCTTGAAAACAATTTTATTTGATTGATGGGGTATACCGTGATTAAATAATATTAAATGAAATGAAAGTTGCTTTTAGAAGTCGTAAATTTGAAACCACTTTCGCACAAAATCTCTGGATAGATACTGCTCGTTGGACGGTTAGTAGTACAATAAACAGGCTTATGAATGTAGCATCGAACAATAAAAGATTGCATTGAGCTTTAAGAATGTTCACCACAGTGCATTTCATGTTTTTCACCACCGGAAAATTTCGGCAAGTTTTCAATAAAACAAAAGTAAAAAGAAAGATTGCTTTCCGTCGGATATCTATGGAGGGAAGGCCTCAAAATGTATCATGGAATGTTCAACAACTAGGTGTAATACAGACCTGTTCTGAGCTTGAACATCATCAAGAATATGATACTTCTCCAAATAATGACAAAGTTCTCCATGCAAAGCATTTGACGGCCAATCCATCAGCCAGTTCATGTGACAGGCGTTTAATATTCCTGGATAATCCCTGCAAAAATATTTTAAATGATAAAAATTGCAAAGTTTCCATATAAAATAAAATTTCTTGAAATATGGTTAAATAGCACTTTCATTCGTGCATGTAGCTTTATGATTAAAAACAACAAATGTTGATTCCTAGTCTTTTGAACATATTTAGAGAAGAAGTATACCTGGAACCTACGTGGGTCAGACACTTTCTGGATGTTTCTGGGTGCGCTAATTTTAATATATTTTTAGGAGTGTTCTCATAAAAATGTTAGTTATATTAAAACTACACATATAATACAGTCAAACAGAGAACGACAACTAAAATATTTCTTCCTTCATTATAAATATTAAGTGCAGTTTAGATATCAATTAAAAAAATTCCACAATTACAAAGGTATATTTTTGGGAGTGTAAAATCGTTAGAATTTGGTAAATTTTTGGGTTTTGATTTGCAAAATATATTGTGGATTGTGCCTTAATTATTCCATGCATTGCTAAAATAAAACAAAGCGACTGAATTGTTAAAAAGCATTTTACAGCAACAACAATGTTATGTTACCTTGCTAAATTCCTGAGAACAGCATTTCTTGGTTGTAAGCAAATTATGACGTGGAGATTCAGCTTTACACGGATTTCAAAAAATCTCACGGGATCTGACAAGAAATTTGAATATTCCTTCTTTATGGCTGGCAGCAAAGCCTGAATTTTGGAAAATAGGAAAGTAAGGTTAAAGTTAGAAATAAAAATAAATACCTTTCTAACTCTTTTTACAATTGTCAATTATGGTCTAGAATTCTTTATTCGCATTGACAAATAAAACATTGCATTGAAAGATTTTGCACATATTGATGGATGAATCACAGTTCCTTGAGGTCAGAGTGACATGTGATGTTTCACAAAAAGTATGATGCAGAAAATTATGATGCAATAAAAGTATGCGTCTGTACGGTTCGTCTCTAATGAAAGAAATCTCGCGGTTCGTCCTTTATAAAAACGGAACAAAATGCGTTAGGTGTCCAGTTATGCGTCTAGATGCGAAACATGTCATTAGTTTGTCTATAAGTTATAGGTATATACCGGGTGCTCCAAAAAATGCGGAACATCTTTGACGAGCTACCAAAAATCGTGTACTGCACGGATTACAGTGATTAAAATTGATAGTCACGCCAAAAAGACTAAACTAGCTAAAAACACTTTTTGGCAATTTTTTTCGACGCTTGTTCTTCCGTTTTTCGGCGATTTTCAAAACATTGTCGATTTCATCGAAGCTCGAAAACGTTCAAAAGCGTTGATATCATTAAGATCAAACATTGACTTCATGCTTCGAAAGAAAATGAAAAGCCTTTATTCAAGCTGTGAAAAATGACGCGCGAAACTGAAAACGCATGAAAGCTGCTCTCAAACTTTTGAAATTTGATCAACGTTTTTGAGTGTTTTTGGGATTTTGTGAGATCGACAATTTTTTGAAAATTACTGATAACGGAAGAAAAAGCGTCGTAAAAAATCGCCGAAAATTGTTTTTAACTAGTTTAGTCTTTTGGCGTGAATATCAACTTTAATCACTGTAATCCGTGCAGTACACGATTTTTGGTAGCTCGTCAAAGATGTTCCGCTTTTTGGCGCAATAAAATCCACTCAATGAAAAATATTCCAGCACTATTACAGAAAACAGTTTTCCCATTCGATTCCTAACATGTCCACAGAAGTTACTAATATAAGAGCATCTTACAGAAATTAGGCTTTTCTGCTCTTCCTCCGTAAATAATAACGGACAGTTTCCATTTGTTAGAATGTTGTCAATTGCATCTAAATAGGACTTTTCACGCAAATCTCTTTCCTACAAAAAAGAAACATTAAAATACTACAAAGTGAGCAATCAAATACTATGAAGTAAACAATGAAATACTACGAAGTGAATATTGAAATACTACGAAGTGAATATTGAAATACTACAAAGTGAATATTGAAATACTACAAAGTAAACGTTAAAATACTACGAAGTAAAAAATGAAATACTACGAAATGATTATTGAAATAGTTGTAGGCTGTAATCAAACAAAATAAAAAGACTAATAATGAAATCAGAAAGTTAAATATTACCGTGAAGTCAAAAATTATTCCACATTCACAGAGCTGTTGTGGAGGAGCAATAGCTTTGATAATTCTGTGTTCACTTGAATTTGATATAAAAGGCTTTAATTTATAATTTGATATATATTTTTTTATTTATTTTATTTATCCAAAAACAATTACAATACAAATTACAAGCTATTTTTAACATTTGATATATTGGCAAAATCTAACCGATAATGACTGATCTATATTCAATGAAACCAAAAATAGAGGAATTCTGTTGCAGCAATCTGCTGAAAATATTACATTATGGCTTCGAGAAAGCCATCAACGTTGACTTTCCTTAACTGTAGCTCAGAGATTACTTGGTAGATCTTGGCAAACAAGGTATCAAACTTTAAGCTGAAGCCTCATCAACGTATCAACGTCAAGCAAAAACTAAATTATTAAAACTAAAGCTCCTTCATAGCATCTTTGCAAACGTATGGACATTTCTTGGGCCACCCGGGACAATTGCTCACATTGAGTAGTATTGCTGTTTGCTTTCCTTCGCACCCTGCAGTCCGAACAGCTGATCTCAGCCCATCAAAGAAAGAACTTTTGTTTGCACAGTCGATTTGGTGTATTGGAATATTGATCATGTACAGAATCAGCTTTATAAGTGACGTCAAGTGAGTGCCAATAGAACCAACCAATAAAGCGTTCCCACTAATGGAAAGAGAAAACATTAAAATGATCATCACTATATGAAATGTATTAGAGAATTTTATTAAAAAAGCAACTGAAAGACTCCTTTTTCTTTAGTTACTGACTTTTTAGCTAAAGGTGAGGCTACTCCCTGTCCCTGGTCATTTTTGATAATTTACCCCCTGATGCTCAAAATAAACAACTGATTCCCGGGGGGAGGTACTTCATTTATTTTTGGTACGGGTATGTGGATGGGTTTGAAGGGAGAATATTCTCTAAAAATGGGTATCACTTTTAGCAAAAATGCCTTATTGTTGGGTTAGATGTTAAGAATTGTCCTTAATGTTAAGTGAGTGGGAATGAAGCACAATATTAATATTGGAAATTTCGTGTTGAAATATCAAATTTCAACACGCAAATTTGAACATTAAAAATGAGTGGGTTTATAAAATCTCAGCGGCACACTCCCGTACGACCGTGGGACATGTACCCCCCCCCCCCATATGCCCATGGAGCTGAGTTGGCTGTAAATTTGGTGGTTAGTGGGTCCGACAAAGGGTTTCGAACTCAAACTCTCAAACAGCAATGCAATGTCTCAGGCAGCGCTTAACTTCAAAACATTGTTCCACTTAGCCACTTCTCAATCTGGTTGTTACTTATTTAAGAAGAAAATATGATTACAAAATAAGCCTACAAATAAAACAAATAACACAGGAAAACAACCCACCTTGATTTGAAAGTGATAATACGGTGTAACCGAACAAGATGTGTCATGGCATGATCGGAAAGGACAACTGGAAGAGCACTGTTAAACTGTTCATTATATCTCGTTAAGAATACTTTCAAGCACTCCGCAACATCAGAAATATTCGATATTGAATGATGTGATACTTTTCGACTCGATGCTCTATTTATTTGCGTCGTAGACCTCTGAGCTTGCACGTGACTGTCTGGTGCAAATGTAATGAACGCAGAATTCTGGGAGTTCGCCGGGAGTGATGGAAAGTGCTGAGTAAAAAGGGTTTTCGAAATTGAGATAGAGTTAAAAGAAATAGTTTCTCAATAAATAATTGCTATAAGGCGTATCTTTAACTGTTTCAGAAAAACTATGTTAAGCTTTTAAGATTAAAAAAAAAAAACATTCATAATAATTCTTATATGAATTCATAAGAATTCTATGGATCGTTTGAGAATTTTAAAAGTTATACTAAAATGACCTAGGTTGTCAATATGAACCCTTCTTGCACTTCGCATCTCTATGAAGTTCTTTATTAAATACGAATATATAAATATTAAATATAACAAGAAGAATAGCAAAATACTGCAAAATATTATATGCTAAAATCTCAAAATATTATATGCTAACTAGACTTTTACATATATATACTTTTAAGGTTGCAAGCTTTTACAAAGATTTGATGGTTTTTATATCATAAAATATTATATGCAGGTTTTTATTGTAAAACATTTTTCGATTACATATTAGTACTTGCATATTAGTGATTGCTTTTATAGAGCTTAAACAAATTTAAAAGTGCTACTATCTCAAAATTTAAGCCCATCCATTAATCAAACATACTCAGTTTGCCAGTAGACTAAATAATTCGACTAGCACATGACTAGAAAATACCAATAACGATTGTAACCTATACCTCTTTGGTGATATTCTTTATTGTTTCCTCAAACCAGCTTAAATCGGTAGCTTGTGCAATGCGATCCTTAAACACCCTTCTTGCTTCATGTTGCCAAAATGAAATCAAATAATTCTCGTCATCAGCCCTAATTTCCTCTGGGCAATTCTTAAGAGACTGAAACATTCTTTGAAGATCTTTCAAGCTGAAATAATAATTCCTACGTCCAGGGACAGGACTAGGCCGTAAAACATCTGAAACAGATTTCAGCAGACTGCAAGACGCATTGATGATCTGTTCTTGCAATTCTGAAGGTAGGCTCATTAATTGATTTAAACCCATGTTCGCTTCAAGCATTGCAGAAACTATTGTTTGCACGGTGGTCTCTGAATGCTCGGGAAGTTGAATTATGATGAAATGGCGCTAGAACAAAAAAAAAATCAGGAACATTGGAAAAACGTACACGAAAAATTCACACATATTGCTATAAAAAATGCACACATATTTATTACTGCAGTTCCCCATTTCGCCATTACACTTGCAAACAAATGTTTTACGCGATAATCCAATGTGTCAGAATGCAACGACGGGGCTTTAATAGAAACTCATCTCAAAATATAAGAATGTTTGCAATAGTAACAAAATACAAATATTTAGCAAATTTTAAGCAAAGAAGGAAAACATGACCAAAAGCAAAGGAATATATGTTAATTTTTAAGAGATTAGGGCAATATCTAGACTTTTGCAAGAAAAAATTGCTTACAATGTAAATTTATTCTGTATCTGTATTTTTAAAACCTTTTTCAAAGAATAGCACTCTTTTATAATTTTTACTCACAAACCAAAACCAAACCAACGTATATTGAACTTCAGAAATAAACGCAAAATTCAGTATAAATTTAAACATATAAAGTTCAAAATGACCCTTTCCCAAAATAAAAAAGTTAAAATGGAAAAAAGCTATTGCTGAAAACCAAAAACGCCTAAAGCTCAACAAGACTAAGACTCAATTCAATCGACAAGATCAAGACAAAGTAATGCGTGTGGTACAGAAATGGAATGAATACCAGAATGTTTGATGAAAAAGCGATTTATACGTTGCACCATGAGTCAAATTTGATGTTATCATTTAGGCCCATGTTAAGTCCATGATATATCTATAGCTTAAAGGGCATTTGAAGCCATGCGTTAAGTACTGTATCAAATTGGATTCATGTTTATGACGCTCTGTTTAGATTATTTCAAAATTGAAAAAGTTGCAAAAAACAGTTGAATTTGACTCTATGCAAGTGCGATGTTTGAAATAAACCAAATCTCTTACCAGTAACCTATCTGATAAAGGCACAGTTTCCTCTGCAGCGGCATTTTCAGGCAACGAAAGAGAAGCGGTGATTGCCAGTCCTTCAATAAACCTGCGATCAAATGGCTTTTGAAGATTAAAAATCATTTTGCTGTCCAGCAACTGTCTCAAAAGTTCGTTTGAAGATACAAAATCAATGTTATTCGGTTTTGATGCTGCTACGTTGAGATCGTCAACAAATAAAATCATTTTCTTGTTGTCTTCAGCACCATAAACGAATCCTGGTTGATAAAAAGAAAAACGTAAAAAAGATTCCCAATCACAGGTTATTTGTTATTGATTATAGCAGTTAATTTACTGTTTTTTTCTTCAAGCATGGGAATTTACTTGCATATAATTTCCTATCACATTAATTGAATCATTTCCTTGTCTTTTTTTCTCGTTGTCTTCTCTTGGTAATTTTGTTTCTGTTGTTCTGCCATGCAACGTCGAGTAAATTTCAACATTATAATTACAAAATTATAAAGAGAAGACAACGATCTAAGTTTCATATTGCAGGGAATAGCACAAGGAAACTAACTTAAATTTGATTCAAGAGATTATGATTGTTAAAATCTCTAAAAATAAAATAAATGTACCCTTTAAAAACATGACGTTTCATGTTGTTTGGGACATATGGCCCTTCCAGGGATGCAAAAGTTAATCATCAAAAATAACCAAGACACACAGACCAACCGTTTGTAAACTAAAAAATTAAATTTTTGCTATTCTTAAAAGTATATTTTTGAATAATCATGGAAACAAATTTCAAGGCATATCATGATCTAGGCCCTACAATTAACAAATATATATTTTAGATTGAGCCCTATTGCATACACACATGTTTAGAATTTTTTTAAAATTTTTCTCTGAGAAAATGAGTCACGCAGTGTGTTTCATATTAGTGGTTCCTTAAATGTAGGCTCTTACTGTACTTGCTTAAAATTGTGTGATTTTCTGATCGACATAGATTTAAACTATGTTATCAAATTATATACTAACATATACTAACAAACTTTGATAATTTGTCACATGCTTGTACTACTCTAGGTTACCAGTACTACAACCATAAGATAAAAACACAAGATCTAACCTTGTCTGTGGTAAAGAATACCCTCCATGAACTTTTGAAATAACGAGGCGGTCGAACCAGCAGAGAAAGCAATTCGTTTGACAATCGTGTATTTGTTTTCTCTGTTGCTATAAAAATCATTAACCATGCACGTTTTTCCTGATCCCCTTGGCCCAACCAAAAGCACGTTTCTCTCCACAGAGGAGATAAGTTCCATCAGAAATCGAGTTCTCATCGTATCTGCTGTCTCGACGAATGTATCTTCGAGAAGATCCAAAGAATCTCCGTATGTGATTTCTGGAAGTCGTGCCTCCCAGTTGTCCCATTCGCCAGATTCATCAACGTAATAGTCAAACACAGAAACATAATGATCATAGTCTGGCAAACTGGTGGAGAAAGAAAAAAGCTTCAAAACAAAGATATAATTAAATCCTTTCGCCCCTAACAATATTGATAAACGTTAAACGATAATCGTCAATCTATCAGGAATCGTGTATATTGACAAGTGACCCATTTAGCTAGATTCGTACAGCTTCCCTGGGAGAGGGACAATCTCATTATGACAGATGCTGGACTTGCCATATCTGGAAAATCTGAGGATAAAAGGACCAATTTGAGCGGAGGGTACCCCCTTCCCAAAATCAAAAAAATGCAGTAGATTAAATTAATAGATTAAAAAATGCAGATAAATAGCAAGATTTTAGCTAGTTAGTAGAAGTAATACACATAAAAACTGTTGCATAATGTCAAGAACATTAACGAATAATATTTGAAAGATTTCTAAGTATTTCCAAGTCTAAGATTTAAAAAAATATATTGCCTATTCATGTGTTAACATTCTACAAGGATAATGCCAAGTAAATATCTTTACGTACGCAGTACTGACAGCTAGCAAGAGCTGGCTAAAATTCTTCTTGTCTTGTTCTCTGGTAAGTAGGCCACCAAATGTCCAAATCAAAGAAAAGATAAACAGTCTTTCGACGTGCAAGTCTCCACCAAGATCCGTGTGCTCACTTAGGAGAGCTGTAAGCAATGTTAAGCAGGATGAAAACAACACATTTTCAGACAATCTAATGCATGGCTTTCCTTCCTGTTCCATAAAATTCAAAACGGGGTCCATAACTTTGCCGAAAGCTCTCTGTAGAATGTGCACTTGCTGGGTTGGTCTGCCAGAAAGCCATGCGTTTGCGAGCGGTCTCCAGCCAAGAGTTTTGTCGTCTATGTAAAGAAGTCCCATTCTTGATACGACCGCCGGGTCTGCATCTTTTACGCTGTTTGTTTCAAATAGCATCTTGACATTTCCAGTCATCTGCAGTCTCTCGGTGTTTGGCAATGTTAGACACTACAAGAAAATCAAACAAACGTCCTTGAAAAGTTTCAAAGGCCATGGCCCATTGAAGAACAAGGTAATTCATCATAATTTCAGGAGGTAACCATATAATTATAAAAGTATTTTACTCATTTAAAACCAAATTGGCCTCTGCAGAAAAATAAACTAGAAACAAATTACGATTTCGATTTTCTCAAATTTGAAATGAACACAATTAGATATACTGTTTCAAAGTTCATAATTTAAGAAGTTTCTAACCTGCAATGCAGGCCAAATTATTGGTATCTAAAAGTCTGATTTCGAAATTATCATGTGAAAGAATAAAACGCTCCTAGAAATCACAAGAAAAAAGCTTTTTGGCTGGAATTGAAAAAGTTAATGAAAAATATAGCTAAAAAAAGTTGGTTATTTTACATTCAATTAAGTCATCATTCTTTCGCGAGACCAAAATAGCAATGGTTTTTAAACTAAATTTGGTCCTTCCCATGATTGCTGAAAAATGCAATTTCAAGATAGGTATCATAATCGAATTTTGGCGATTTTTGAAGAGTTTAACTCTTTCTGGGTCGCTGGCATGAACATATAATTTTTGCATATGTATCTTTAAATTGAATAAAATATCGTAAACAAACCTTTCCTTGGTCAAGGACACTCTTGAGAAATCCACACCAAACATCATGTATTGGTGCATCAAAACAAAGCCATGCTGTTGTTTTTGTTGCGCTTATGTGTTTATTTGATTTCTTCCAAATTGACGTAAACACACCATCTTCCCAATCCCCCGAAGACTTCATGTAACCAAACATCAATTTCACATCAGACACTGCCAGCACATTCATGCGTTCTAATTTATGCAGCCTCGTCTTTGCACTGCCGCTTAACTGCTTGCTAGACGCGTGTTCGTTCAAGGCTTCGATCAGATTTTCAATGCACGCTGTCTTTCCGCTTCCACCGTTCCCACAAACGATAATTCCTGAAAAAGGTACACGTTTTTTATAAGAACAATCTTAATAAAAAACAACAGGCTGAAAATACATCCCACAAAATAGCAATAACAAATACATATAAAACAAACAATAACAAATTAAAATACAAAATAACAAATATATATATACATAATTTCAGGCCTCGTCTCGTGGGTTTTCAGTTAGAGACGTTTTTGGTCCTGAAAAGGGTCCCGGTTTGAGACCCCGTTGACATGTACCCCATTTTCATATGAAAACAATTGACAAATTTGTGCTCTTCGCACCAGCTTCACAAAAAGATACAACTAAAACACATATATCCCAAAATATAAAAAAATTGCTGCTGGCGTTTTCAAAATCTTTGTTTTTAGTGTTCACACCAGAAACGATGATCTTTAAAAAAAGGTTTATATGGACGTTTTCATATCATACTAATGTGAATGGGGGACTATAAACAGAACAAAATTGATCCATATCCATGCGAAAACAAAGTAGATCGTGGGGGTGTCCTTGGGAGGGGGGTCAATTTCCGTATTCCATGTTGCGAATGAGGCCTTAAATAGACACCATGGTCAATGAAAAAACAAAACTAACCGTGATAAACCTTTGACAGCTGGTAAAGTTGAAGTGCTTTTGAAACCCAGGGCGGGTGGGCAATAAGGCCTTTTTCTTGGACAACTTTTGTGAATCCAGCTTCGATTTCAGTATCTTCCTTGCTCATTGTCGAAGAGGTGCGGTCCGTTGCGCGCACAAATACATCTTTTACGACAGACGAGAATATCACTTGTTCCTGCAAGAAAAAAAAATGTATTTGTTACCTCGAACAAAAGTTAAGAGATTTTTCGTAACAATTTAGGCAAACCAAAATATTGTTTTGATTAGCGTTACATCAAACGTCGCAATTGTGTGAAGTCAAGTTCATATTATTGGAATCTATCGCAAAAGCAATCAATACTCGTCTTGGATTCAAACGTTAAATTTAACTTGACACGTGGTTTCGAACGATAGATTAAACGTGGATTTATCGTGTGTTTAATTGATTTATTTCATTTGACACAATATATGAAATTTAATAATTTCTAAAAAAAATATAAAGTACAATTATGTGCTATAACATAAAATTACAACATAATTCACAAATATGTTTAAAAACAACTAATATAATCTGAGTTAAATGCATCAAACTCAAATCTTCTATTTAAGATAGCTTAAATTTTTTATGAAAATAAGTTTTCTTGATGCCTTTAAACAAATGAAAATTGTAACATGACGTTGCAATCAAAAATTGGACAGCTAATTATTTTCAAAAACTCACAAAAAACATTGAATATTGTTATTCGCTAAAGAATAGCATCTTATCCTGTCATATTTTTATTTTCGTAGAGTACATAGAAACAATATTGACATAATTTCAAGCTTTTGACACCCATACCTTTGTGAATATACAACCCATTTTAAGGAAACTTGTGGCAAACTTTAAGTTAATGTTTCTGGATTGAAAATATGTAACGCTTTGGTTGCTTACAATCGTACTTTCCTCGGTATTTTTAACAAAACAGCTATAAATTTTTTGAGACACCCGGCATATATATTTTTTTTTACAAAATACCTCATGTGACAATCTCGATCCAACACATTCAATTAACGCCTTGAGCACCATTGAATGTTCAGATTTCACAAGACCGCTCATTGCATTCGGAGTACCAAGTTTCCGGTCTCTTCCCTGCTGTCCGCGCGGTGCAGACGTCGCAAATGTGGTTACGGTCGATACTGCACTGCTGACGCGAACCGCTTCAGCGTCTGTTTCGTTTAGTTTGGTGTTTGATAGCATCCTTTTCTGGCCTGCTCGTTTTGCTACTGATATTATACTTGCAATACTGAAGACAACGTGGTCTTTGATAGATCTACAATGTAAAAGTATTTAATCAAGATTATAGCCTAAAAAAGAAAATGTGCCGAAATAAAATTAAAACGATAAGAGCCTCGTCCACCCTGCTAACAACTCCAAAGTTAGGTTATAGTTTAACCTAAGTTAAACCTAGGTTAGCTGTGTGTAACACAGGGTAAAAATCTAAACTGGGTTAGTTATATCTAGGGCGAACCCGAGTTTAAAATGCGTTAGTTTTAGCAGTGTAGACAGGGCAAAATTCCTGCACAATGTACATTTAAAAATTAGTAGAAATGTTTGACAAAATTTCATATAATACAACTAAAAAGTAAGTGGCAATACTTTCAAGACAAAGCTACATTTTAAAAATGAAGAGGCAAGTTCTAGAATTGCAACTGACGAAGTTTATTTGTTCATCGATATCTCTTATTGATTTTATCAAGCCTCGAAAGTTACTTCTGTGCCTGGGAGCCTAAGATATTTACACTTTCAATAAATTTTTAAAATTTTTGTCCTTTGGGAAACTCATAAAAAAAAAACAACCGATAAACAGAGTCTGTCGCGTTATGAAAACTTTTACACTCTGAATAGAAAACTGTATAATTTGTGTCCTTTGGGAAACTCATCAGAAAAAACAACCGATAAACAGAGTATGTCGCGTTATGAAATCTTTTACACTCTGAATAGAAAACTGTATTATTTGTGTCCTTTGGGAAACTCATCAGAAAAAACAACCGATAAACAGAGTATGTCGCGTTATGAAAACTTTTACACTCTGAATAGAAAACTGTATAATTTGTGTCCTTTGGGAAATTCATCAGAAAAAAGAGACCAACGTCAAAATAAAAAATAAGTCAGTGAATATTTAATATAGATACATTTATCAATAAATAAGCCTGTTGCGTTTCGAAAAATTATAAATTTAAATTTAATCTAATGGTTTTGTAAAGGGGTAAAACCTTTTACGTTCAAAGTGGATTGAGTACCACAAAAAAGATAATTGATAAAAAAGAGAAAAAATTACGCGCCCAACGTGGGGCTCGAACCCACGACCCTCAGATTAAGAGTCTGATGCTCTACCGACTGAGCTAGCCAGGCATGTCTACCATGTACATTGTTTAATACCATATTCCTGACAATACAAATTTTGTCGTTTTTATTTGTTTTTGGGCTCAAGGTCCAGGAAATTAATGCAACAGAATTGACTAAATATTCGGTTTAAAATTTTAGAATTTCGCAGAATTTTAATCAATTTTTTACATGAAAAAATTTTTTAAATAAAAAAAAGAATTTTGATTAAGCGATCCCTGAATTTGTTTTCTCACATGAAATTTTCTTGTGAAAAATACATGTAATTTTGTTACAATAACTGAAATTTAAACTAATCTAGTCTAGATTGAACATAAAAAGTCACTTACAGAAATAAAACATATTCTTTTTTATAAGAACCAGAAAAATTTTGCCGAGGCTCGATGTTCTTAAATTTCTAAGAATTTGAGGCTCAAATGTTCTTCGAATTGTTCCTATTTTTGCGCAGATGTTTCGTCTTTAATGTTATCTCAATTTATGACGTGACCAGTTTTTTCTGCTATTCTTTAACAACACTTAGGGAATATTCCTGTTTTGTATAGTAAGTCTAAGCGCAAAATTTCGTAAAACAAGTGCAAAAGTGTGAATGCATAATTTAATAATACGGTATCTTTGGGAAACTCATCAGACAAGAAAAAGTAAAACTTTGGGAGCACTTCACAAGCTTGATACAATATGGCGCTCCACTCTGCTTGATAACCTCAAGAGATAACTTTATAAAGCAGCTGAGTCGGTTCATTTGTAAAGATCAAGGACGTGGACCCTCGCGAAGCATGTCTAGAATGCTGCGAGCAATTCTGAATATCAACTAGAAGAGACACCCCACCAAGACCTTGCCTGCGTGCAGACTGAGAAACGGAGAAACGGAAAATTCTTCGTTCCTCTCCACAATAGTAAAGTCTGCAAGCAGGCTAACCAAGAACCGATTGTATGGCAATCTTCCTCCAATTTCAGCTGCTATTATCCAAATAAGAAGACTGCGCCTGGCCATTCATGGCGGAACAAAGCAGAACTGACTAGCGATACAATGGTAGAAAATCAATGAGAAAATAAGCAAGATCACACATTGATTAGATTGCAGATGACATCGGATGTCTACCAGAAGATCTGCTGAATACAATGGAGGAAAGAAATGGATGGAAGAAACGTTTCAGATAGATTCGAGATGAACTCTCAACCCATTAAGTAAGGTACACTAAAGACTGCACATTAAAATATCGAATAATCCGTTATTCACAGTTAATGACGTGGTGATATGGCTGTCATTTACGTTTCTGGGGGTCACTAAGGTTCTACTACCTCTTCTACGCAGGTACCATCCCATAATATCTTACCCGAGGCCTCGTGCTATTCGCAAGAAGTGGCCCAAAGAAAGAAGGAAGATTTATTTCTCACCCCCCATCCCTTCTAACTTCCTCTTGCCCCTACTTTAACTGAATTCCCTCTTCTCCCGCCGACTTTTTTGTCAGTGACAGGTGTAATGCCGAAGGGCCGGTTGGTTTCAGCCTCTGCCAATCACCGACATGAATAATTGCTATTCTGCAGGCAATTCGGGTGATGCATGACACCCCACATTACTTGTTTGTTTCGGACCATGGAGCATGGGAATTAAATGTAATTTAAAACAAAATCACTGAAAATAAAACTGAAAAGAAACTCACAGTTGATTCAAACAAATGTCAGCAACAAGTTTTAATTTATCCGCAAGCATCCGGTAGGCTTTAAATCCTTGCGCTGCAAAATGTGTCCGAATTATAACTGAAATGTCCGGTTTCACAATATTGATCGTTCGAAAAATGTTCAACGTGGCATGCGGTAAAGTGAAATCCTCGGTGGACTTCGTGGCACAAGCGAATATGGCGAGATTTGGATGAACAGTAATCTGCCGAAATGAAAATAAAACAATTCATGAAATCATCATTATAAATTTTCTGATGAAAACTAATGAAGATAAGTCAACAAGACAATACTAGACTAATTACATTCCCTACGGTTTAGCGACTGAGTGAAACGAAACTGTAGCAAACCCTGTACCCTTTACAAAAAACACGAATTAATTAGACAAAACAAAATATCCATCTAAATGTCAAATATAAAACAACTAATTCGCCAGTAGATTGCACATAAATTAGACTGAAAATTCCAGGAGTGCTAAAAGATAAAACAAAATTACCTGTTGCAAGTCAAGAAAGCTACACGTGTTTTGTTTGCTTTTCAATGCCCCGAGAATATGTTGAATATAGAAATTCAACACAGAAAGCGTCTTGCTTGATGCTTGCTGTAATTCATCAAGAAAACACCATGCAGGCTCTTGAGCAACCCCAGTGAATATTCTACCGATTGAGTTTGGTTCCAAATCTTCCAAACAACTTATCGAAATCATGAATCTGCCAAGCATATGCGCCAAACCTTTCACAGTTTGCGTTTTTCCGGTAGCTGTTGGGCCAATGAGACAACCGCCAAAGTTACTGGCAATTGCTTGTGTTAGAGAAAGGAAGCACCGCTCTGTAAGTGGGGTCAGCATTATTGGGCAGTTGCAGCTTAGAAATTCGTGCCCGTAGTCAAACTTTGCATCCAATACGTGAAGACCAAGAATAACTATGAAAATATGAAAATAAGACACAAAACAATTAATGCCTTAGAAACTAATTTTTCTGAAGCAAAGATAAGTGCTATGTTAAAGAGTTATTTTGCTACAGTTAGCTAAAAATGTTCTGTAATGTAATATAACAAAACTTTCATAGATTCCGTTGCGCATACCACTGTTGTCACAGATTCGGTAACATGCAAAAAGTGTTGAATATTGTTGCTAAGCTACAACTGCTAAGATAAAACTACTAAATGGGGGAAAATTTTGTAAGTAAAACAAAATATTGCGGTTTCAAACATGACAATGCTATTTGTTACCGTAAATAATGGATTTCAACACCTTCAACGCAGCAAAAGCTAATCATAATAAACAAAATCGGAAAGGTTTGCTGTCTTCGTTTATTTTGATTCGATTGAATGCACTCAGAGTGTGAAATCTATTCTTTCAAATCGCATCGTCATGTATGAGACGGCAATCCTTTGTTTTACAAAGTTCCCCCTCCACGCTACAACTATTGGTACAAAAAACTGAAATTCTAGTTGTACAATGTTTGCGGACTGGTCATGCATTAAAAATAATATTTGAGCTAAAAGCTATTCCACAACAAAACTGTTACAAGCACAGTAACATATACAGCAAAAGCAATGTATTTAAGCCATAGTTTTTGCAAAATGACGAACCGAAAGGTTACTTAACTTTATATTTAGTTGTGTAGTCCAGTAGTACAGTCTACTATTACCTGATTGAATTTTCAAAACCGGGCTTATACAGGATTCCAATGTCCCACATATAACGCGATACACGGCGCATTTTAAAACTAAGATGTATTTGAAATAAAGAATCTCGCGTTCGAAGTGTTCGAAATAAAGAATCTCTCGTTCGAAGTGTTCGACTAAACTAAAACTATATCATGTTCGAAGTGGTCAAAATGAAGAACATCACGTTCGAAAATTAAAACAAACAGCAAACTTCATTCTAAAGATCTGAGGCTAGAATAATGAAAAGTATACTACAAATAGTTAAATACAGGAAAATATATCGCATATATTTTCGAAAATATATCGCATATATCGGTCTGGAATGTAGACCTGGGCTTTATATTTTCCTGTACAACAACGAAACCATACGTACAGTATAACTTGACCACTTTATGATAGCTAAACGCTATAACGTTTTCAAGCACAAATCTATTTCCAATTAACAGTCAAATCCTATGTAAGCTTCGTTTTGCAGAGGAGGGGGAGAGGGTAGCAAATACGAATCAAAGTAAGATCTTATGTTTAATTATCTTAAATTAATATAAAGTTCTGTCCGCATCTACCTCCTGAAATAGTGAGGTTTTATGTTGTTTATCAATGAGCCATTTGGTCCTTCTCGGGGTGAGAGATAACCAGTCAATGTACATTGTCACTAATACAAACGAACGGTCAGCAACTGATTGCTTTTCAATCAGGTAAATGTTAGACATTTTTGTAATCATATATATAAATCTCATAACGTCTTACATTTCTCAGAATTTTTGGGATCACTTTGAAAATAATATCTAAGATTTCTTTGCCATTCAAAATCAGAAATTTCTCGCAGTTTTCTTCGTCCAAGATCTTCAAGAACATCGCGAAGGTGTGAACCAACCTACAACATTTTACATTCTTAAAAATAAGATATTTCATGTTATTATACGTTATTCTATGATATCATAAAGTTAATTTAAATTCTTTAAAATAAGTTTAATAACTGAAAAACACGAATGTAATTATGTTTAAAACAATTTGCAATATCTAGCACAAAATACATAGTTCAAAAACTTACAACCTATGCAAAGAATGTACTGGGGCCCAAGAAATGCCCTACGTCTGTTTGTAAAACTGGTATTGAAAAATTTTAGTTTTGAGAATAATTGAACAAGCAAGCACGGCCTAGTGGTTAAGGCGCAGGACTCAAGATCGCAAGGTCGTGGGTTCGAATCCCACCAAGGTCATACTTGCTGCAAAATTGTGAGGGGAGCTGCAAACTCTCTGTAATTCCAGGCAAAAGGAATCACGAGGTGTGGTCACATCGAGAGGAAGGACCAGGGTCGCCTTGACGGGCCCCCTTGCGCCAAGCGCAGAAACCCATAAATTGCAAGAATAGCAAATGTATGTGCCTGAAATTGAAAGGTTATCTATAACCCGTGTCCCCTGCTGGAAACAAGAAACAAGTCAGAAATTTGTTCGTGTTATATATTGATGTAAGAGGGCCTAATGTGGAGGCCTTATCTTTTGGGCTGAAAGGCTTTATTCCCTATCAAATCTGACGTCAAATTTCCGATGTAAGTTATCATAATCAATATTACGTCACAAACACTGCAAATTATATATAAATTGCGAAAATTTTGATCAAATCAGAAGTCACTTCACATTCGTTAGAATAAGTCGCAAGTGAATAAAATTTGAAAAGTTGAAATCGATCATGGATTTTGAAACAAGTTTTCAAAGTTTGACAGAGTCGGACAGCGGTATAGCTCTGGTAAAAACTGATTCGTTGGTTTTGAGGAATGAACAACAAGAAATACAAATCAAGCGAAAGGATGAGACCATTTTGGAACTTAAAGAAACAATTTTTGATCTCAAGGAAACAATCTATGATCTCAATCATGAAATTCTAAAATGTAAGTGGATCAGCGTTTTCCTGTTGCCTTTCTATGTTTCCACTGAGTTGTACATAAGTATTGAGTAATCGTGTACGTTTAGTTTAAATAAAACTTGGTAACGTTAGTTATCTGAGAAGTGCGTTAACACGGGTTAACACCTCTTTAAATTCAAGTTTGTTTGTTGAAATTCAAATGTAGCACAGTTTCATTCGTTTAGTGCTGTTGCTAAATTACCCAATATTCATTCTGCCAAAAACACAAGAAAATATTCTGGTGATTACGTTTAAAACGTCCATCTTTGAAACAAAATTTTTAATTTGCTCTTTAGCTAAGAAACAATTCGAAGAAAAACAGAACATTCCTCAGACGACGTGGACGAAAAAACTCGTTCAAGAAAATGAGCACTTGAAAAAGCAACTTATGTTGGTGACAAAATCAAATGAAGATCTTACAGAAGAATGTTTTAGCATTGCACATGAAAACGAAGAGAAGGCCAAAACGATTCAAAGCATGGAGCTAAAAGCGAAAGAGCTGGAACGCCATGAAAATGAAATGGCAGTAAACATGCGTGCACAGTTTGACAACGTGAAAGCTTCCTTTGATAATATTTGCACGGTTTTGGAAGTTGAAGGAAATGTAACTGATGACTGTGGTTTGGATGAATTTGTTGGTGGAAATATGTTGCATATTGCTGGAAACAAAGTCTTGAAGATTATAATGGAACGGGATGAGCTACGAAAGGACAACAAAGAGTTACAAGAAATAGTTGAATTTTTAGAATTGGAGGCGAAGGTCATCAGCGAAGATTTT
>JAYJMH010018849.1:0-20320 GCA_036873815.1 Phacellophora camtschatica
CCGGAGTTGTTTGGTGTGAAAGACATGTATATCTGCGTATCATCCGCATAGAGATGAAACTGGAGTCCCTTGCTTTTGATGATATCCCCAAGTGGTAATGTGTAAACTAGGAACAATAAAGGTCCTAACACAGAGCCTTGTGGAAGTCCACAATTAAGAGCTACTCTCTTTGACGTTATTTCTTTTAATTTTACCATCTGAAAACGATCAGTAAGGTACGACTCAAACCATTTCAATGCTTCTCCTTGAACACCGCACCTTTCTTTTAGCCGTTTCAGAAGAACATCGTGATTGACAGTATCGAAAGCAGCAGATAAATCAAGCAATACGAGAATTGAGACTTGCTGATTATCCATCGCTACCAGCATATCATTCTGGACCTTAAGCAATGCAGTTTCTGTGCTATGACCTTGTCTGTATGCCGACTGCAGTGGTTCAAAGAGCCCATTATTTGTCATGTGTTCCACAAATTGATTGGCAACAGCGCTCTCGACTAGTTTAGAAGCATAAGCTAGATTCGAAACAGGCCTAAAATTCGGCTTTACCACTTCGAGTCCAAATTTCTTCAACAATGGGATTAAGATTGCAAGCTTAAATTCCTTAGGCATATTTGCAGATTGGAGCGATTTATTGATGATTTGAGTCATAATCTTTAAAGTTGCTGTATGACAATGCTTCAAAACCCAGGTTGGAATTGGGTCTAAATCACACGATACCGTTTTTGACTTTTTTAAAAGGCTGTCCAGATAAGGATAAAGATAAGAAAGAGAAGAGGACCAAGAACAGAACCTTGAGGAACACCACAAGTTATTTTTAGGAGATCAGAAATACTATCATTAATAGATACATATTGATGCCTATTGGAAAGATAAGACCTAAACAAATCAAAGGCATTTCCTCTGATACCATAATATTCAAGTTTTGACAGCAAAATATTTTGATTAACAGTATCAAAAGCTTTTGGAGATCAATAAATACTCCACATCCAAATCTTTTACTATCTAAGGTAGATCTTGTATTCTCAATCATTGCTAGTCAAAGTATGGTCAATGGAATGATTTTCTTAAAAACCAAATTTCAATGAATAGATAATGTTGTAGCAAGTAAGAAACAAGTAAAGTCTTGTATACATTAATTTTCCATATAACTTACTGAAGAGAGTTAGAAGAGAGATTGGTCTGTAGTTTGATGGCAATTCAGGGTCACTTTTTTAAAAAGAGATATGACTTTAGCTGTTTAAAGTTTGGAAGAAAAAACACCACAAAGAAAAGATTGGTTAACAAGAGCAGCAAGAGCATGAGAGATGTGAGGAGCAAGAATTTTGAGCAGCTAAATGGGAATACCATGAGGGCCAACTGATTTAGAAGGATTGAGATTAGATATAACATCTTCAACCTCCAAGTGAGTTACAGCAGAAAGAAACAGTAAACTAGAATTGCTATTAGAAAGAAAGTCCAGTGAAGAGTATGCCACTCATTGCAATTCCTGCAAACACCAACAGGCCTGTACGTTTGAGGTGTGCGATCACGTGCGCAAGCCTTGGCGCACGCCTAAAGTTTGCAAGACGTGCTTTTGATCGCACGTGCAAAGCTCTGTTCAGAGCTCTGTTAAAATTTCGACTTTTTATAAAAATATTCTTTGAAAAACCGAAGGCCATATCAGCATTCTTATAAAAATGTAACAGATTGAAGAAAATGGACGACGATGTTCCAACAAAAAAAAACCTGACAAAGAAATAACAATTGAATAGGAACGAGACAGCGATGCTGAGATTGACAACGAGAAGCAGAGCATTTGATGATTATTAAAAGTATAATATGATATGAAGATCAATTTTTAACCACAATGTTAATTTGTTTGACTCTGAGACTCCTGTATTCAATTTAAATGCAACGAATCTGTCTCCCAAGTAGTTTACACTACTCCGTTTTCACCTGAAAACAGATCTATCTTTCCCCCGTTTTTGGCATTACCTTCAATTAATCCGCTATGAAAATGGAGAATTTTAAAAACACTGATAAAAATGAAGCCAAATGAAAACAGGTTGCTTTGAAAATGGATCTTTTCCAGTGTGAATACCGAAGACATTTGAAAACATTTTCCTTCTCAAAAAGAGAGGATAGTGTTGTTTTTGTGAAGAAAATGTGAATTTCACTGCATTTCCAATCATTTTCACTTGAAAACAGAACAGGGACTTAAACAAGCCTCGTTTTCAAAATGAAAACAGAGCGAGGCCACGCTCATTTCAGCCTAAAATTGTTATCGCATGCAATTGCATGCTTAAAATCATCAAGGCATGCGAATTGCTGCATGTCCGTCAAAATTCATATGTACAGGCCTGCACCAACTTGGACTGTACTGCAGCACATTATGACTTTCATGTACCTTCTTTACCAAAACATGATTCAATTGTTACATTAACCCCTTAATCATTGAATATTTCTTTAGTTATTTGGGGGCTCCATCAGATTGGAATATTTGCATGTTGCACAAATGAGGTGCTATTCTTTTTGAAAATCATGTGGCTGCAAATGTTTTAGGGTTGCAAGTTGTGTGGTTGAGATTTTTGATGAAAGGGGAAAAATAAATACAAAAGAAATTTTTTGCGACTGGGCACCATTTAGGCTCTCAATTTTTACTGTGAAACTGTGGATTACTCATTTCTCAAGTGCGCAGGGAATTTCTCAAAAATTCCAATTGATTGGTTTCCAGGTTGAAAACTTTCAAAAATGTGCATGGAAGATGTGTACCTGACTACCTTACTGTAAGTGGATTAATTTTTGTGGATTAATCCACACAAGATTTTGAAATTAGGGGCTATCCTCCAAAATTAATTCATGCGAAAAGTCAAAAATCGAGTGTCCACAAAAATTTGTTCAAGCAAAAATTAAATGTACCATAAATGTAGGATTATTAAAAATTAATAGAGTCAAAATTGTTAGATCTAGCAATATTATATCCAGCAATTATTTCAACTAAAATGTTGCACTAAAAGTCTATGCACAGCACAGAATTTCAAGTTTCAGCAGGCCCCAAACCCTGTTATCACTTGCTGACATTCGAAATAAAAGAATGCACCCTTGTTTCATTTCATGAAAGTGACTCTTGATTTGAAATCGAATTCTATGAAATGCGACGTGATTGTAAAGGGGCCGCCAATTAAACTGCACTCTGACCGAATAAGGAAATGAGATCATAACCAATTCATGTATTATTTGTTTACAATTTTGAATTTAATTTAAGAATTAACAATATCCCATCCTTGCTTGCTTTCGTGGTTAGTTTTGATCGGAACATTTTCTTACATTCATAAAACGTTTTGATAAAAAATATACAATTACAGTAAAGATTTTATTCTCAAAACCCTTTATTTGATGTAAGCAACACACCCAATCAATCGGCCTAGCTAACAGGCAAATACTGCTGGCTACATACACACCATCGGTGTTGTCGGATGCTGAAAGTTTCCTGAATTTAGCAATAATCAATTAACATTTTGTAAGTGCTCACCCGGTGAACTACAGTCAGCGCAGATTTCTGAAGACGTTCGAAGCTTTGGTCTGGTATTCATGGTTTTAGATCTTGTTTTTCACTTTAAACAGCAAACTGTTTTCTGTTTCATCTCCTTCTTCTGTCCAAAATTGACAAACAACAATCAAAATCGCCATATTGTTGGGTAATGCGCAGGCGCATATTACCATTCCTATTGTTATTCTTACCAAATATGGAATGTTCTTGAGCAAAGCGAAGAAATGAACTTCCCACTTCTCTAAATATTGCCTTCCCGTTCAATTTTTACAGATAATATTGAGATGACAAAAGGCACAATTATCAGAAAAACTGGTTTTTCTCAGACGATCTTAGTTTTCTCCAGAAAACCTGGTTTTTCCAAAATAACCTTAGTTTTTTGTTGTTGAAAAAATTGACTTTTCTTAAATATAATAATATCCATTTTCGCTAGCCATACTTCCACATACAAATTTTTGGGGTCATCAAATCTTACAAAACAATTCTAACATCAAACATTTTTGGAACATACTCGTAGAAAAAGCAATGTTTTGCACAAGAGAAATAAAGAAATGTGTACATAGAGAAAACAGGGCAGCACAAAATTCGTCATTAAATGAAATTTAAAAAACTAATACATGGGCAAGGCATTAATTTGGGACTGAACTTTACCAGCCTCTTTTCGCAATCTTTTACTCTCTTGATTATGTCCCTGCATCAAATGCGCTATACTCAAGACGGTCAGTGTTCTCACAACTTCTGGGTGATGTTCCCCATGAATATTCTTATGTGCCATCAAAGAAAGGTCAAGAATCTTCTTTCCGTACAAAGGCATCCCAAGTGACACATAGGCATGTCCAAGATCCGTAAGAGCACTTGCAAATTCCCCTCCAAAGTGTTTGCTCTGAGCTTCATCAGAAAGATCAGGTGCACCCGTCTGTTGCAGCATCAGACCACGTTCTATTAACTCTTTGCTCTTCTTTCTATCGCCCAGTGTTCCACAAATAACACCAAGAGCATTTAGTGCTTTTCCTACTTCTAACGGCTGCTTGTATTCTCCATCTTTGCGTCTCTGTGATTCATAAATTTCCAAGGCTTCTTCAAGATATTTTTTCGCCTCTTCTGATTCTTCGTTTGAGTTGCGTAATGCTGCAAGTTGACACAAAAGATTTGCTATTTCCAAACTGTTTGACGGATCGTGGTCTTTTACCATTTCCAGCGCTTCCTGGATATTTGAAATTGCCTTGTGAATGTCGTCTTCAATATTTGAGGCAATCTTAGAAGACAATAACATTCCAGTAATTCTGGCCTTAATACCAATCGATTCCAAAGGATGGCTTTGCTGTATGTACCCTGCATGAATGTCTAAATATTTTGTCACAGTTTTACCAGAGACAGTTTGTTTAGAAACTCTTATCTCTTCACTCATCGTGTGAATGATCCTATCTAAATGTTCTTGCAAATACTTTATTTTGTTTTCATCTGCTAAAAACTTGAAATCATTTTCGTCGAATTGTAATTCAGCATCATTCAAAACCTTGCCGATGTTTATCAAAGCATTGCCATAGCGTGTAACCAAAGCGGTTGCTTGCTCAGGGTTGACTTCGATTTTCGCCTTGCTGTTTCTGTGTTTTATCAAGCTAAGGTTTGGGTCGTACTTGGACATTTTTTTAAACCACGGTCTGTTTTCAAAACGTTCTTCGTCTTCCCTCAGGAATTCGTCTTCCAAGCGAGGAATAGTCGTCGAAAGAAAGCGCTGCCTTGCGACTGCGTAAACGAGAGGATGCATCGAATAGGAGTCCATATCTAAAAATTTAAACAATAGATCAAACGTCACATCAGCTTGTTGAAAAATTGACACTCAATGTTGAAAGAAATGATTGACAACAAAAAAAAATGAAAAAAGTTTAAAAACGTTAAATCAAGTTGACGTTTCTCCTACTAAACACATAACTGTGTAGATGATCTACTTGTATCTACAAGTTGGGATGATGGTTTTACTTTAAGAGCAAGAAATCACTTGTTGCAAAAACTTGCACATTGAATTCATGGAGAAGCTTCCGAAAGAATGCAAGCTTCGAAATAATTTCATTTTATCTTTATCAAATTCATCCGCCATTTACGAAAAGTTTTTCAAGTAGACTCGGAAAGTTAGACTTCAATTCCAATAAGATTAATGATAAATAAAAATAAACAAAAACCTCCAGGCTGCATTTTCCACGATAAACCAAGTTCACATTCCTGCAAAACCTTAACACTTGTATCAATTGGCTCCATCGCAGTTTTCCCATAATAATAATTGTACACATCACTGAGGGCTTGCCAAATTTCTTTGAACCAATCTTCAACACGCGTTACATATTCCGTTATGCTTTTGTTTGACCATGCTTTTCCCTTTGGGTCCAGTTCTTCGTCAACATCTTCACCACCAGGCTTTCCTTTAAAGAACTGACGCAAGTTTCCTGACAGCACTGGCATTTCAAGAGGAGGCAGTTGCAATGATGGATGACGTAAGTATCTGATTATGTAAACTGAAGGAATTGGGGTCCTTGGAGCACAAGAAGCCATCATATCAAAAGATGGTCCCAGATGAGGGCTATCATTGAGAACAAGTTTCATTGCCATGGCAATAATCGTCTCAGCAACAATGAGTGACTCTGCAATCCCATCTTTTGTTGATACAATGCTTGTCTTTATTACCTCGATGCTATTTTTTGTTATTTCTTTCACTAGATTCCTCATCACTCCATCAATGCTGCTCAGTTCATTCTGTTGCAATTTGTTTCTGATTAAAATGGCAGCACATACTGTTGACATAGGGTGGTATGAAATTCTGCTCAAAAGAAGCTTTGTTGCTTGCGATTTCTCAAATGATTCATCTTGGATGTTGGTTAGAGCTTTTAGCAATTTTACAGCATCTTTCTCTGATAACCTGTCGTAAAATAAAATTTAAAAATATTCTTTTCATGCATATGTACATGCATGCATCGTGTAAGATAATATAAGGCAGCAGAGGAAAGGGGTTGGTTTTGATCAAAATGAACTGTTTTAAGTGAAAAAACACATACCAAATTCTCTCTAATAGTTTCAACTGTTCCTGAAGAGGGTGGGATTTTGGAAAAGTGGGATTATTAGAAAAGGCAGCTTTATTTTTTAATGGTGAGTTTTTTGAGGGGCTATCAAAATTTAAATGTACATTTGCAAAATATAAGGTCACCCATAGATCTAAAACACAAGAATTGAAACAACTGAAAATTGGTACAGCCTGCATGTAGGATTGAAAAAAAAACAGATTTATTAATTAAACCTCCATTAAAAAGAAAGATATATTAGGGAGGCAGCTGTTATTGGAAGGGCAACACTATTAGAGATAATATCAGTATTTTCATTAAAATTTGATAATTTCGTCATCTTTACTATCTATTCCAGAACCCATTACTTAACAGCATTTTATGTCATGGGGAATGGGACACTACCTTGTCTGCTGAGCATATAGTCTTTAAAAATCAGAAATGACCAAAATTTCTTGAGTTCTTTCAAACATTTTTTATGTTAAAACCATTTTGACAAGTGAGTGTCTGTTTTCATAGAGAAAATATTTAAAAAGGAAGCTTTTTTAAACATGCTCTGGGGGGTCCAGATTTCAGAAGGATTAGTGAATGTAAGTGGTTAACTGCATGCTTTGTAATTTTGCTTTTTGCTTTATTCCCTTGATGTATTTTTGAGACAATTAGATTTTAAATGATTTTCACCTTGGTTCCACTTGGATCTGTGCAATCCCTTTGATCTTGCCTAAATTCATGCCATCTGATGTTAATAGTAAAGTTCCTTTGCTCCACATTGAAGCAGACTCTTTATCCAACATAACATCTTTTAAAAGTTCAATAACATCTTCAGAACCACCCTGTTGCAAATTATCAAGAACCATAACCCAGTTAGGATGTTTCTCTAGGTTTTCTCTAATCAACTCTAGAATAGCTTTGCATTGGGAGATCTTTGATGTAGTTTCTGATGAAGCATTTAATTTTTCTTTGATTGCAGAACGCCTTATTTTGAGCTTTGCGGCAAATGCTTGCAATGAAAGAGTGAAACTTTTCAATGAACTGCCATCAAGAAACACATTGACATGAGATTTCGGCAATCCAACCGGATTCCAGTCAACATTCTGAATAAGTCTCTCAGCAACTGAACTTGAAAGAAGACTTTTCCCTGCCCCTGTTGATCCGCAAATAGCTAAACATTTAATCTTACCACCTAATAAATGGCAACTGTTGAGGCCTTCAAAAATTGTTTCAATTTCAAGCAACCTCTCAACTGTTAAATGGTTTGGTCTGGCTAATGGTAATTCGATGTTAATTCTTGTTTTCTTATATGTATTTAAACCATAGTAAGCCATCCACGTGCCAAAAGCTGTAACACCAATAAACCAATACTTGAAGGTTGGCCCTTTCCAGAATTCCACAGCTTTTTCTATGAAAGTTTTTTGTGTGGTGTTTCCTTCCACTTTTTGACAATATTGTCTCCTCAATTGTTGAGATTTCTGAATGGCCTGAGCTCTCGTTGCATCTAAACTACGATATTCGTAATTTGTGATATTCTTTTGGGATAGAATATTGATTCTATTTTCAACAGCAAAATGCCTACTACTACCACCAGGAAAAAAAGTTTGTTGTAGCGGTAATGTTTTTCTGGAAAATCTCGTCAAAAATTGTGCATGAGTCTTTCCTGTAAGTCTTGAGTCACATATTCGACGAACAACTGTAGATGAATATGCCATTATTATAGCTGCAAAAGCACTCTCATCTTCTTGCTCTTGCTGCAAACAATTTGTTGTTTCAATCTAACTGATGAACATGCTTGCTAAGGCCTAGGCCTGCCACCGCAGAGGAATCCATAAAATGATTCTTAAAAAGTTGCCCTCAGTTTTTACGGTCATCCCTAAATTCCTTTTTATGAAATCATCAGAAGGTAAAGACACCAAAATATCGAAAAAGCGTCATAGAAAAATGGAAATAAATAAAAAAAAATGTAATGGCTGTAATAAAATGGGTAAAGTAACAGAAAAAGGCGTAAAAGAATAAGATTTAGTAGCATTATGAATGCTTTTAGTAAAATGTTTATGTCTGGTTTATGTATGAAGTGATCGTTTTTCTTTCAGATATTAATCAATTTATTAGAATCAAAATAAAGGAAAAGTACAGATAATACAATCAGTTTCTCATGCTTATCATTAACGGAATACAAATAATATTCGAAGGTTGACAACGATAAACACATTTAAAATTATTCGGCGTCCGTTCTTTTCTTTTTTCGTTTTTTCTTGGTCATAATTCCGGTTGAAGATTTGTTGGAAGCATTCTCGGAAACACTATTTCCTGTGTCTTCTTTCTTCATTTTTTTCGAACAATTTTCTGATTTATCATCATCGTTAATATTATCTCTGTTCTTATCGTCAAGGAAATCTTTCTCTTTTTTTAATTTTTTCGCTTTTCTGGAAGAAACTTTATCTTCAACGCAAGTCGAGTCCTTCTCGAGACATTCATTTTCTTGGTGTTCTTCTGGGTTCCTTTTTCTTTTTTTCTTCTTTCGATCTTTTTCTTCTTTCAAAAAACAAACGTCATTTTCAGTTTCTAAATTACATAAAGAAATTTTTTCGGTGTCACCATCCTGCTTTCTTGTCTTCTTTCGCTTCTTTTTCTTTTGTTTTCTTTGGTTGTCTGACAAGTCTGTGTGCTCTGTTTGAACAGGAGATTGATGACTTCCTACCATCTCCTGGTCCTGTAAGCGTTTTAATTTCCCGTTGAGTTTGTGGCCGTGCCTGGCTGCTTTGTGTCCTGTCCTCCCACCTGACAGTGTAAATGCTTTTTCTAGCGTGTCTTTTCTGGAAAAATCGAGGGTGGCATCATCTTCTTCATCGCTAGAGCTGCTTTCTTCCTTTGTCTTGATCGTTTTATTTTCAATCAAAGTGGTTCCACTTCGAACAAATCTTCCATAGAGAAGTTCTTTCCCTTTGGCTGCATTTGTTGGCCTCTTACTGCTGATGATCCCAGGCTGTTCCTCTTTATTTTCCTTCAAAATCTTTACCTGTAAATCGCAAAAAAATTAAATTTAAGTTTTAAAGGTGAATTGGGAATGATCTGCTCACTTTCGTCAGGTTTTGGTCTGCCAATCTATCGGTGTGGTCATGGACATTAAGAAATGTAAGTTACTATTCTTCCCTGTGCCCATGTACCCGTGATGTGTCATGTAACTGAACAGAAGAATTTCTTTACTCCGGTAACCCTTATTCTTTTCTTTCTCGATCTTTTCACGGGCACAGGGACACTGGATGGAACAACTCACATTTCTTAATTTCCATGGTTTGGTCTCATACCTAAAATATGACAAAAATAATTGAAGATCCAAATTCAGTACTGATAAAAAAATGGGAGAATAAAAAATAGAAGAATAAGGGATGATAATAGAAGAGTAAACTTAAAGGTATGGGTAAAGAAACGAAACAAGATAAGATAGAAAAAAATTATGAGCAATGTTTATATTATATTGCCGAGAAGGTGGAATTTGTAAGAACAGCAAAAATTAAAATAAAATAATTGTGGGCACTAGTCGAACCTCTCCATCGTCATTTTCAATTTTAATACTGCTTGCTACTTTATTAAACACGTGATCCCACCAATGAAACACAAACTGCTCACTGGGATCTAAGCCAAGACCATTTTTGTTATTTTTTATCGATACTTTAATCGCTTCTTTCATTCCTTGTTCAGCCCTTCCCAATCCTTTTCCTTCTTCCCAACCAAACTTCGTCATTTGACTTCTTATCATTTCGTCTTTGCATTTTTCGTCTTTGCATTCTGCGGCCATTTTAAAAAGGAAGTTTCTACGAGAAAGAGGCTGAAAGTGCAAAAGAGACAATTTAAAAAAGTTGCGATGAGATTTTACATAAAAACAATGTTTTTGCGGGAAAACTTTTCACCTTCAAGACAAAAGTAACACAATGGCCAGCGATCATGGTATTATTATACATTTTAATATTTTATGTCATGTCATTATGGTCGACTAAATTAGTTAGGGCAACCCCCATAGGTATTAATTAATTTTAATATAAGCAATAAAATTTTTATTATATATATAATTGTCTATATATATTGTATAAATTAAACGAAACACCTTTATTTATAATTTAAATATTTTTAGAACAATCCTGAAATGCCCCTTTACGTTATAATTTCTAATGGAATGCACGAAGCCGATCTAACAAAAATTTTACCCACTGTACCCTGTCTTTCAATATTTTCTTTTTTAATTTTGCCGAATTTGAACCTTTCTTGTGGGGGCGCAAAGTGGCTTAAATGAGTTGATTGTTTTTTTCTTTTTTCCAGATGAATATTCTAGCTTGTTGGTGACAATTTTTGATGTCAACCCATCTTGGTGGACAAAGCGAGATTCCAGTCAAAAGCAGAGTGTACTAATAAATTTATTTTCTTTTTGCCAACACTTTATGACAATTTAATTACAAAGTTGTTATGGATATACGGGAGCCATATCCCATACATGACCATCTAGGAATACAGGAGTAATCCTGCATATGTGTAATGCACACACCCAACCGATGCTAAACACTTGGTTGAATGATCCACTCCCTAGCATTGCTGCAATAGTGCAGTGGTCTAATCCTCAGACTACTGTGTGGGTTCGAATCCCATTGTTGTTGTTGTTAAATATTTTGTTATTTTAACTCACCATGTAGCCATGGAGATATAATCATGCTTCGCCAAAATTTTTATCAAGTTGAAACATGAAAATTTTAATTTATTTTTTCTGATGCTTTTTCTTAACCCAAGGAATGAGGCTCTATTTGTATTTTTAGAATAATTTTTACATAAACATAACTAATTTTATCATTATAGTCTACTTATTTACATTTCAAGATGATAATAAAAAAGTTTTATTTCCAGAATTCATTCACTCATTGTCTGGAGAGTTTGATGGTGTTTATAAATTCTCATTTGTTGTTGAAACACACAAACAAACTTGCTTTCATTGTCTGCCATGGGACAGAAAGGTAAGGAAGATTCAAACTAATGGATGAGAAATTAATTTTTGTAAATATTTGCTATCCTGTATCTGGTGGACCAAAAAAGGTAAGATGTTTGAAAAATCACCAAAATTTGATCAAACGTGAAAGGACCAAATTAGTTTTTAAAGCTGCTGTTATTTTGGTGACATGAACATGAAGTAATTTCGACTTGGGAAACCTGATCTCCAGCTATGCTTTTTCAAAAACTTTGTAATTTAAATAAAGAATATATGCTTTAAAGTGCTTATAATATGATATTTCTGCATCACAATTCTAACATTTCTAACCATGCCAAATGATGGGAACTTAAGTGGAACTTGCAATAATGTGATTTATTAAAATTTATCATAACAACTTGTAGCATGCATTCAAGCCAGGTCATTTTTAAACTGGCAAAATTACACCGTTTTTGAAATATTTGACATTGCTACAATCAATTTAACCCATTCTATACTTGGAAATGCAAAAATAAGCCTGATTGGTAACACACTCAAATTTGTGTGATTTTTTAAACATCAGAACATTTTTTGATCCACCTGGCATATCATTTTATTTTATTTTATTTCTTGAACCCTTGTTGTATATAAATATATGAATTTGAAAAAAAAATCTTAAAAACAGACAATAAGGTATTTGAGTTTTATGCCCTTTTTTGTTTGTCCTTTCCAGTGTATTTGTTTACCCAAACCGAGATGGTGCACTGAAAGAACATGTTTCAGCTCGTGATGGAAAATATGAAGAGTTTATTCGATTGGATGATGATATTGATGAAGAGGTGAAAAGGATTTATGAAAATGCATCAACAGGTAGGTTGGATCTTGACTCATGGGGATTCTTCGTTTCTCGTCGTTTTCCGTCGTTTTCCATCGTTTTTTTAGTCGATTTCCATCATTTTCGTAACTGAAAAGCGGTTGAAAACTACTGAACTCTTTTTCAAAACATTTCATTCAAGTATCTGAAATGATAGGAAAACGGCTAAAAACGTGGGCTATGTGGCAAGTCAAGATGAAGTCAAAAGTGTGTGGGAAACGTGAAAAACATGCCAAGAAACGTCATAATAGACACGTGGTTTAAATATAATTTCTATTAAAAATGATTATTTTAAAATACTGTCTATTAAATGAAGTTAAAGTGAAATCGTTGTTTGTATTTTCACATCATGAAATTTAAAACATGTTGAGAATGAACATCATCAGTTTGAAAGGGCTTTTCAAAGGAAAACGAATAAGAATGAATCCGTTGTCTTCTCTTCGTACCAGAAGATTTTGTGGTAATTGTTTTAGAAGTTACGTTTTAGTGGAAATTGTTTTACAATCAATCTAATCTTTCGCAGATGGGAGTGCATCAAAACAATCTTCAAAACTTGCAGGATCGATGTCACAGGCCCTTTGTTGTATCTTTTCATACTAAAATTTATTTGTCCATTTGTCGTTTGTTTATTTGTCCATTTTTTTTTAACTGGGCAGAAATTATATGAACAGTAAAGTCCCATCTTGCAATGTTTTTTTCTCTAATGCAACTTTTTGGAAAATATTTGAAGTTGAAATATATATGAGTTTTCCTTTAAAACTGTTATTAATGCTTCTCCCCTCCAGTCCGTTCTACGTGTATATATATCCAGAACGCTCTTCTATCATACAATAAAGGACTTTTTGAATCTTTGACATATATTAAGACATTCATCATATTACTAAAGCCAGCTCAGGTAAAATGTCTTATCATTATTTTGCAGAATAAAATTGTTTTCTCCAATTTTAAATAATCTCAACTGGTTTTATTTTAAATTAACGCAGGAGACTAAATAACAGGCATTTGTTGTTTTATCCCTCTCAAGGTACATTTAAGGTTAAATTCGTACCTTTCGATGTTAAATTAATGTTTACCTTAATTCTTAATAAGCTTTATTTATTTTTTACAGCAAACGACAAGTTGATTGCAAGAATTCTGGTAAGAGTTAATTTGAAACATTTTTGCATGTTTTCGATGTGCTTTATGTGTCAACGTCCACATTTTGGGTTTTCAAATAGCTCTTTCTTCGTTGGAAAAGCAATTTTAGGGAGGTTTAGATCCAAAACGAGTTCCAGTAGGAGTACGACATGAAAAACAATTGAGTTTGAAATTTGAGGAATGAACTAATGAAAATGTTCTTCCCATGGGACATCTGCAACGTGAAAGTTACTATTTTCGTTGTTTTTTGGAAAAACAAGCTGAAGACTCCGAAAATCATGCACAAACCATCTCTAGATGATTGACAAATCAAGATAATCACACACACACACCATCTCTAGATGTATGACAAATCGAGATAATCACACACACACCATCTCTAGATGTATGACAAATCGAGATAATCACACACACGCCATCTCTAGATGATTGACAAATAATCAATCTTCGTTTTAAAATACCCATTTAAAATGATCTTTTTAAGAACGATCAAATATTAAAATTTCTTTTGTGACTATGCTTACACTGACCATGACTCAAGGACCATATCGATCCATGGGGTCATATTGGTCTGGAACAGCACGGATGCTGCCTTCACTAACAAGTTTTCTTCCTTTCTTCCAGATTCTGAAAGGAACAAATGACGTAGCACCTCAGTACATGTCAATCATGAGTTGCATATTTGCTGCACAAAAGAACGTAAGTCTTTTTTTTTTTTTTTTTATAATAAATATGATTATGATAAATGTATTAAATACAATAAATATAATAAATATAATGAATATAACAAATATAATAAATATAATAAATATAATGAAAGAAAAAATATTTCAAGTGAGCCTAGACGTATTAATGAGTCATTTTAGCCTGTTTCCCTGCGCTCTTAAGAGCATCTTCGCTTTTAGTTTTCACAATATCTCAATTTATAAATTCGTTAGTAACTGTTATACTAGTGGCTCCTAATTATTTATTATGGTAAAACGAGACATTGAATATTGCAGGATATTGTCATAGATGGATGCTCACTTGGTGAAGATTCCGGCTACTTACAACAGGTAAGAGGAATTAATGTAATTGCTTTACTGAACGTAAAATTTAATCGTAAAATTTTATGAAGTTTTGCCTGCATTTACCTCCTGAAAATGCAATATTCAATGTTGTATGGCAATGAGATTGAAATGGCCCTCCCTGGGGTGCAAGGGTTGATACGAACCACCGAAAAATAACAAATCTATCGTTCACTTTTTCAATTTGGCACATGATGAATTATCTTTTCGTAGATTTTAAGAAACATTTTTACTGTTTACTCTATTTACTCACAATTTTTTTAACACTAAAAATATCTTCATTTCTCAATAGATTTTTTGCCAACCATTAGAATGATTAATAAGCCATAATTGTTTCGTATATTCTCTGAATTTAACCTCAAACTCAATCTTACTCCAGGCTGCTGATATAACAGGTGGAAATTATCTGAAAGTTGGATCAACTGCTGGGCTTCTACAGTATCTACTGGTATAGTACTTACATTAATAACTTATGTTGTTTATAGAGGTAGGCTTGCTATAGCAAAATAGTTTTAAAATGCTAATAGTTTGAACTTTCGAGTCTTTTTCATTAGATATTAGAAACAGTTATGTTTCTGATAAGATACGTTGTTTTTGGAAAAATAACTTTCCAAACTTAATCTATCAAACAGTTTTGTTTTCAATATTTTCAAACAATTTAGCAAGCTCTTCTTTTTTCCATCGAGAATTCCAACGCTTGTGTTTGACTTTATTGATTTACACAAAATTCAGTTTCATGCACTTCAGGGTGGGGAAATTTTCCCCTTAGGAAATGAATATTTTGCTTTATTAATAACAAACATTTCTTTGCTGTACTGATGTAAATAAATCATGTGAACTGGATATACTATTGTTAGGAAGCTAGCAAGGATGCCTAAGAATTAAACTTTACGGTTTTCACTTCAAACGTTTGGGGGGGGGGGGGGTGAAAGCAAGAAGAACGCAATTTTATTGGCCTGTGTCAGACGCAGTACATGGAGGAAAATAAATAAACTATTTCCTGATTGATGTCCAATCATTTCACCAAATGTTTTCTTGCTGCCTTTTTATTAGGGATCGCAAGCCTTGATCGGAAATGCTCGGAGAAAGTTTCTGAAAAATATCTAGAACTTTCCGGACTTTCTTGATCCTGCAAAACAGTTCTCTGTTTTTTCCCGAGGTTTGCTGACTTGACATAACGTGCTAAAATATAACAACTGAGATTTGTGCGAAAATTAGAAAACAGTCGGAATATCGTAGCAGCATAAAAATATTTATCCGAATTCTCCAAATCAGGCAAAACAGATTCGGAAAATCTGCTGAAATTTTTTATCCGACCAATGGATGCGATCCTGTAAAATTAAGATTATGGAATAGAATAATGGCTATTGAATTCTCTTTCAGTGGGTTTTCTTGCCTGATCCTGTCACTCGCAAATCTCTGGTACTTCCTTCATCAACGCAAATAGATTACAGAGGTGCTTGTTTTTGTCACAGAAAACTGGTAGATGTCGGATTTGTTTGTTCCGTTTGTTTATCGAGTAAGCAATCATCTTGTTTTATCGATTCAAATTTTGTTTACTTTTTAAACAGGTTTTTTAATTGAACCTTACAATGCGAATTATATTACTCGATAACTTAAAATTTTGTACTTCTTTGTTATTTTTTGTTTTCTCTTCCAGTTTATTGCAAGTTCATTCCTAGATGTATGACCTGCCAGTAAGTTAATTTGCAGTGATATTTATGTTACGTTACGTTACTCTGGTTATGGTATGTTTCGTTGCGTTGTTTTATATTACGTTACACTTTATTATGTTATGTTATGTTATGTTATGCTATGCTTTGTTGTGTTGTGTTATGTTATGCTTTGTTATGCTATGCTTTGTTGTACATACATACGTACATACATACATACATATGTTACGTTATGCTTGCTTATCAGTTAGTTGATTTGCACCGATATTATACAAAGATTCATGTCGCGTTACGTTACGCAGTTATGTTGTGTTGCCTTGCACTTCGCTATGATATTTTATGTTGTGTTATGCTGTTATTCTCTGCTATGGTATGCTATGTTGTGTTATGTTATGCTATGTTGTCTTACTACGGTATGCTATGTTGTGTTATGTTACGTTATGCTTACTTGTCAGTAAATTGTTTGCAATGATATTATCGAATGATTTATGTTACGTTATGTTTGTTGTTATGTTGTTACATTATGCGTTGTTATGCTCAAGATTGCTATGTTATGTTATATTACGTCATGCTTTGCTGTGTTATCTTTATGTTGCCTAAATGTTGTTACGTTACATTCCAGGACTCTCTTCAGATTACCTTCTCTTCCAATTGCGAGCAAAACAAAGAAGAGAAAAAAGCAATAAAACGAACATAAAACAGTCAACACAAAGCAGTCCTTGCCTAGAGTTACAGCTGAACATTCTAAGTTTTGTCTCCCAGGAAAAATATGATGCAAAGATTGATAGAGCAATGACAATGTCTATGGTCTAAAAGGAAGGCATCATATTCTGATCTCGCAAGTAACAGAAAAAAGATTACATTCGGCAGTATTAAAACTATTGATTTGACCTTGCTTTTTTGGCAGTTATATCAGGTATAAATAGTCCACTTTAGAACTTGAAACATTCCACTTTAGAACTTTATATTCCAAGAGTAAATAATGATGGCTCAAGAGTGAACAAAACAAAGCAAGAAAACGTTCTTCGCCACGTGGCATATCTACGTTTATTGTTATTAAAATTTTTTCGATTTAAGCAGAACTACTGTGGTATTATTTCAAATAAAACGTGGTCGAAAAAACGCTTTAAATATTCGAAACTAAAAACCATAACTATCCATGTAACATCTTCTGCCAATACTCTGCATGAGATTCTGTGGATACCGTGTTGCATATTTATTATAACATTAAAAATGACGAAATGTTATGTAAAAGACTTGCAACACAATATTGCCTGTGCTGTTCATTGTATTTGTTTCTTATTTTTAATTACAAGAACAAAACTCAAACACAATCTTGACCATCGTAGTCAGAGAGTTTTCCCGCATCGGTTGTTTTAAACTTCATTCTGGCAAGTCGATAACGAGGTCATCATCACCCTCGTAAATGTTGCTGTGGAAATCAGAGGAAGCTGGAGAATCTGGCGTGTTGCTGGGAAAAAAATGAAGACAGAATGTTCGTCAAATTTGCTCGGTTATTTAAAATAATTATACGTTTGGACCCAATTTATATATTCACCCCGGAAATAGTTATCAATGTTTTATAAACAGCACCATGTTGTCACTTGGTGTGGGGATACGAAATAGAGGTTGTGGAAATCACATGTTTTGGTCAGTTCATACAAAACATTTTAGGCAGCCTTCTCTTTAGCGAAGGCTGCCTAAACACAGTTTCTATCACCCTGTGTCATTCTCCACCTCACAGGCTATAAAAGAAAGTAAGCGTAAAATACCACCCAACGGGTTATCCTCGTTTCCCTGTGTTAATTAACAGATTCTCGTGTCAGTTAGTCTAGCCAAACTATTTTAGGTGAAATTTCACTATTTTGTTACTGCGGCGGTAGCATTGCCCTTGCAGCAATGAGCAAAAATTTAATATTTCTGTCAATTTTAGTTATCATTGTGGACTTCAGCGTCATTAAAAATAACATACCTTTCTTGGTGGATATCAGACATTGCGTAAATTTCATCTGAAATTGCAGCTGAGCGTGGCTGTGGTGTATGATCATTTAATATTCCAGATATCATTGGATTTGGCTGTGAGATAAAACAAAATTACGACAATAATTTGACAATCCCAAATTATTTTTTTCAGTTTCTTTTTACTCTTTTTTATGTTCGTTCATTGTTCGGACCACGAATGGAATAACTTAGCATGTTTTAAGTTGATTTGCATCATTATATATCCTTTCATAATTTATATATATATAGCCTTTCATAATTTAACATAAAAACTTATACCAACCAGAATATTACTAAATCTATACTCTTCTTTAATTACATACACCTATTAAGTATTTTAGTATCATTTTGTAATCTTTACATAAAGATCAACACCTGCCATACTATTAGCAAATTTATATTCTTCTTTAATTACACCATACTTCTTGTGTATTTTAATATCCTTTCATAAGTTTTATAAGTCATACCAAAGAACATATGCAGATTTGTATTCTTCCTCGATTACGCCTCTCTTGTAACTCTTTTCTTTGAAATCCATGTTTTTTCGTAAGAAAACGGTTTAAAAGAAACTTAGTACTGGTAAGATGCTTCTCTGAAAAGCTATGTGACATTGGAGTTAGATTTTAATAATAAAATCGACAAAAACGTAAAACCATACTTGTGGGAAGAAATCGACTGCTGGTCCAGGCTGTGCACGAGGAACGTGTCGAGCTGGCGTTGATTTGTTTGGAATTCCTGCAAAAGATATGATTGATTAATTGAGGCTAACCTTGCCATTAGACCTGCTTGCTTTTAACTGTTTTAATGTCTCAACAGAGAACAGAAAATGGGGGTTAATAAAATAAATAACTAAATCAACATTTAACATAAAATAGTTCTGAGTGAAACATTCACCTTGCTTCGAGTCACCGGTTCTATGCGCCAAACACAACCCAGCTTTAACTCTTCGGCTAACCATTCTTGGACAGCGTTTTCCCTAAATTGTAAAATGTGAGTTGTCAGAATTTTTATGATGAAATTTTCCTCAATTGCAAACTGATTTAAAAGCATTGCATAGTAATAATAATAATCGAATAACTAGCACCGTAGATTAATACTTCTATTGGCATACACGCTAGTAAGGTTACAACATACACAATATACTCATTACATTGACACAAACGGTGACAATAAGAGGGCCCTGTTGTGTTATCTCAAGATTCTGGGATTACTGCTCACATACAATGCATTTGCCAAATTATAAGTCAAGTTTGACGGCAATTCAAGTGGCCTTCTTCAAGACAAAGATAAGATTTATAATACTTGCATTTTCAACTTTCTTGCATCTTGTACGTTCAACATTATCTGTATTCTGCAATATAACAAAAGTAAAATGATTTTAAAGGATTTAAATGTAATTTTGGTCTTTTTTGTCATAGGCACTACTTTTGAGTTAAGAGAAATATTTTCTGCACAACATCAATCTAAACAATATTTGAAATGTTCTCAGGTGGTGCTTGTGCTTTACTTATAAACATCTCAAATCAAAAGCTTTTTCAAACCTGCAATGTGTAGTGAGTTCAAATGAATAAATTGAAATACTGGGTGGTGCCCCAAAAAACCTTACATTGGTTTTGCAAGTACAATGCAAAAACTTGAAAATGGATCTTCTAGGTCTAAAATGCTGTAATGGTGATTCACATTAATTTGTATTTTTATAATTGAGGTCACAAATTGTTCGTATGTTATCAAGCTGTCTACTGGATGTGTCTATAAGAAGATTCATATTCAAGTTTTTGCAATATATTTGCAAAACCAATGTAAAGTTTTTTGGGGACACCTGGGATAATGTAGTTATAAAAGGGTCGGACATACTCGCTTTGACTTCTGCTGGTTTTTTGTTTCTTGGGAACCAACTGGTTTGTGTGCAGCATGTGTTGGCTTCTTTGCTGGCCTTCAAAATAATCATTTTAATAAGTTTGTGCCATCGACGTATGCATTAACCGACATTTTTACAGGGCCCTTGCAGTTTGGATGTGTTAGTAGTGCATCTTTGTTTCGTGAGC
>JAYJMH010018860.1:0-20318 GCA_036873815.1 Phacellophora camtschatica
TGTCATCTTAACATCATTTTCAAGCTAAATGAAATAAAAGACGTTGTTTGTATATATAGAAAAATAAACAATAGAGAAGTTTTTTATCATGTGGTGAGAATTTTGGTGGTTCAGATGATTGGCACCAAAAAGACTAAATGAACAATTTGGCGGCGATGGAATCTAGCTGCTTGTTCAATTTTGGCTTCAAATCTTTAATAAACAACATTTCGTAGATTAGACAATCTGTTTTCCCTCGGCCATTTTGTATCTATGAAAACATAATCAAACTTATCACTAATCAAGCTACAATGTGGGCTGCGATGTAGCAAAGAAATGGTTACCAGAGCAACAAATCCATAATCAAGTCCACCAATGTGAACAGGGTTTTTGTAAGTCAAGCAAGCTTATATGTTATGGATTAAAACTGGATTAAATTAATCGAGATTAAATAAATCCGACTTCAGTGTGAATGGGGTATTAAACGTAACAAAACATTATCAGTCTTCTCCTTTTTTAGACTTTTGGATTTGGGAAGGATGGGAATCATGATTACTTATACAAAGGCAGTGTCATTGTGGGTGGAATTTATTTCTTTTTCATCACTGAAAATATGATGAAAATATACATCCGATTTTCAGAATGGGAGGTAAATATGTTTTGCTTTCTTCTTTTTCTTACATTAATTACAAATATAAGCTATGTAATTACATATTATATATATAACAGTTTTAAAGTTACTGTTTTAATTTTGCTTGTGGTACAGTAAAAACCATGAACCTCAACTTTTAAGAGTCTTTGCCCTAAAATATTCACCTCATCGTCATGTTGAGTATTCTAGGATGCATCTGACTCTCCCACGGCATCCGTCTCTGTCCTGCATAGCAGCTGTTAGATCCTCAGATGGACACTCTATGTTGTTGACAAGTTGATCGGTGTAGGTTCTAGCAGGTCTTTCAAGTCTGACACATGTGTTCTCATGCCGAAGTGACCCGAGCAGTATATTGCATGCAAGTTTTCCTTGAAAAATTATTTTGTGCGTGTGTAGCTTTTATTACTTGGTAATAACATTTGAAGTAATAAAATTTAAAGTTACTAGAATATTTATTAAATAACGACGTTTCGGGCGTGACCCGCTATCAAGTAATAAAAAGAATAGAAGAATCGTTACAAAATAAAGAATATAATGTGGCGTACGATGGATCGAATGGAAGTAGATGTGACCTGCCAATTAACCTTGTTCATGTAAAATAATAACTAGCAACAAATGAAAACAGAGGAACAGGCAATGAAACAGAATTTCATAAGCAAACACCCCTAGTAGAAATATAGCTATAAATATGAAAATTGTTTGTTAAGTCCAGGAGGAAAAAGAGTACCGAGATTGAAGATTATACGTTTCTCTAGAGTTTTTCTTTTGATAGTGTCATTTGAAAGTTTTCCTTGCTCCGCTAGCAATGTCCAGTAAATCGAACCCTTTATTCTCAGATAGTGTTTGAGATGGCAGATAAATAGACGGTTCCTTGTGAGATGTTTCTTCCAGGATCTATTGAGTTTAGCGCGCAGCATTCTGATGCTTCTGGTGTAGGCCCCATCAAGTTTGGACTCAGGTCGTGTAGCGAGGGTCGTTTTGATGATCCATAATTGATAACAGACTCAGCTCTCACTTGAAAAAATTCTCGCTTCAAATTGTTTGATAAAGTAAGCTTGCGGGCGGTATACTGGGCTAGACTTTGTATTCTACAAAGAAAATTGAATTGAATAAACAAATGATGTTTCAATGAATTTCAATACATTTCGAGAACATTCTCTGTAACGTCAGTTTTTCGAACTTCTTGGCTACAGCCAACTCAACCTCTAACCTACAGCTAACTTCAGCCAACATTTTATCCGTTTAAGGTCGGTATCAGCGAATGAAAGGCAACCTTCGAGTCGCTTTTGATGTAGCAGTCGGCTTAGTTACTTACTGAACTCTCCTTTATGGAAAAGACACAAATGCAAGTGTTGCTTTCTGCTTGTGACTTAAGCTTGCTTCTTGGTTTTTTCTTTGCATCTCTTTTATTCAAACGTTTGTACTTTACTTACAGAGAAGCAGCAGGTCAAAGGTAAACAAAGACCTGAAAAATATTGCGATAACATCTGATAATGACCTGTGCCACACGGTGGCACTCGCTGGCGGTGACATATACAAGGACCATGCTCTTGATAGCATTCACCTTTGTGACAGGAATTGCAAGCACGAACATGGCGTTGACAGTCTTAACATAGCTGGAGATCACCGCATTGATCAGAAAAATACTGAGGAGTTTTTTAAGGATAGCGATTCTCATCAAGGAATCAGCATTTTTAAAAGAGTCAAACCAGTTGCGTGGATGATTATTATCGGGGATGGTCTTCATAATTTTATCGATGGTCTGGCAATTGGTGTTTCATTTACGAACAATATTGTTGAAGGGATTAGCACAAGTCTGGCAATATTTTGCGAAGAATTGCCACATGAGTTAGGTACGATTCATTATTTATATTATAAGAATATAAACAATACAAGGAATTTAAGTTTATGAGGAGACTGAGCGCAAACGTTATCTCAGTTTGAAGTTTTTTTCCTTATAGCATTTTCACGGCAAAAACTCTTGAAAATTTTTTAAAAGTCTTTACATCACTATAATTTTAACAAACATGTGGTTGAAATGTGAAATTAGTTTTCAGACTAAACATTATTTGTATAATCTAATTAAAAAATCCAAAAATGCAATATCTTGAAATTTTGACAGGTTTCCATAATGCAAGCCTAAGCTCAAAGTAGTGAACTATTCCAACAAACGGCTGGTAACTCGAACGATTATTATGGATGGTTAGATCCAGGACGAGAAACCGTACGACATGGAAAACAATTGAATTAAGAATTTTAAAGAATAAACTTTTGAACAATGTTGTTCCCATGGGACATCAGAATGTTGTGCTTTTCAAATCAACATACAGTGATCCATGACATGGAATAAATTCGAAAAATTAAAGTTGTAGACATCATAAAACTTTTTTGCATACAATTAAAGACAAGAGGCTGAGCTATATGGAATTGAAAATATTTTGGAAATCGGATTTGTAAAAGCCGAGTAATGGCTTTCGAAAGTTTCGGGAATTTATTCCACAATTTCCAAAGAGCTGGATCACAATGCAACAGCCTCGATCTATCAAGAACCTTTATTATTGCGAAAATAGAATATAGGGTTTACAATTAAAGCCGTTTCTTTTGCTAAATCACCTGTTGGAGTAAATTTTCCAACCTTGTACTCACTCGTATTTGTTCTGGATGTAAACCTCCCTACTGTTGTCATTCAAGAATTTAGAAGCGTGGTCATATTGTTTTGCAGTTCATTTAGAAAATATCGTTTTTAATTTCAGGTGATTTTGCTATTCTTCTGAACTCTGGATTGTCGTACAAACAAGCGATTCTTGCGAATTTTTTGTCTGCATGCACGTGCTACGCTGGGATGATTATTGGAATAATTCTTGGCAGCACTACGTCGATAGTAAAATGGATTTACGCATTGGCTGGTGGCATGTTTCTGTATATTTCACTTGTTGATATGGTAAGTTCTGAACTTGCAAAAGTTCACTTTATGTTGACAGCTTCGAGACATTTTTTATTGGCTCTATTGTCAGTGTACCGGGTGACCCTAATAAAAGTTCCCACGTTTCTAAACTCACTAAAATTAGAATTTGCTACAAATGTCAAAAATTTGTTTTTCAGCTAACGTGGAAAGGGTCAAATTATTTTTTAGGTCTTTTTATATGTCTAGGACGCGCTCAAATGAAGACGCATTCTCGACTTGAAAGCCTAAGTTTGAGCTATACTTTTTGCATCATACAATTCTGCATCATAATTATAGTATTACCAACCACATAAAACGATTAGAACTGTTATAATTACTTATACCTTGCATCAAAACCAGGTGGTATTTAAAATGGCTGGTGAAATGTTTAGCATTCTTACAATTAATTCAGCCTTTCGTGTACACGACAATGCAAGAATGAGGTTCATTGATAAAACCTTTTAATCTTTGCTGATTTTTGAAACGCCGGAACTTTTTTTGGAGGTCACCTCCCTTTACTATTTATTTATCTTGGAAAGGTGGGTATTTAATGATTGGCTGTTTATTTTTCTTGTCATTTATTTATTCCTTTTACGCCTGGATTTATTGCTTATTGTTTGATTTTTTGATTAATGAAACGGCGACACTTGGTTCTGGCCTCCTGGCATAAGCTTGAAAGATTTTATTCTACTATTTAATGATAGCAGAATGCTGATAGGTCTTTGTGTGTATAAGCTTGAAAGATCTCAGTCTACTATTTCATGATAGCATAAAGCTTGAAATGTCGATGTGTGCTATTTTACAACCTTGAAGGTATTTTACAATTTTGTTAGCCTCCGACGTCTTATAGTAGCAATTTTTATATTGATATTGTACTTAATCTAACCTATGCTGGTTAAGTATATTCTAGTATTCGCCAAGTTTTTGGGAAAGCCAAAATGGAAATTGAATGGAAATTGTTCTTCGACTATATATCAAGATCATTCAAACGATTAAGAAATTGCAACGGCTTTAAAGACAGTGTAGCCATTTTGAGTAATCTTTACTTTTCTGCTAAATTCTTGACTTCACTTTTTTGTGCTAAATTCTTGCTGTTTCTTTTGTTTTCAGACAATGCTGAATTGAGATTTTATCCCACCTATTTTTGGAACGCTTCGCTGTCCCTGGGCTTTGTAGCCTTCTTTAAAAATATCTCAAAATTAAAGTCAAAGGATTTTTGCCTTTGTTGGTCTTAAATTTTACTGTTAGAGCATAATCATATTTTTCCTTTTGCTTGGTTACTTTTGATACATATTAATCATTGTGCATATTTATTTCACAGTTACCAGAAGCGACTGGGATGCAATTGACCATCAGTGGATTATCAAAGCGAGAAACAATAAAAAATTTCTTAATCGTGAATTTTGCTATTGTCTTAGGTTATTCCTTGATGTTCATACTTGCAATGTATGCTACAGATATCGAAATCTAACAACGAATACAGAGCATGCATAGACTCGTTACAAAAGTCGTTACTTCGCTCCTCCGCCTGATGTTCCTCCGCTACACTAACCTGACTGAAGTAACAACAACAACTTCTGTAATGAGTCTAGAGCAGCCATAGGATAATTTTGTATTTGACGTCGTGTACGAGTTTGATTAGCCATGCACATCACAGAGTTCTTATTTAACGTCGTGTACGAGTTTGATTAGCCATGCACATCACAGAATTCTTATCAAATTTTTACTATAATGCGAATTGATTAGCTATTATCAGAATGTCAAAAATTCAAAAAGTTTATTAAATATAAAAATAAGTAATTGCATGCTGAGAGTTAAGCTTTTATTAATTAACACAGTGTGTGTCGTCGTATTTGTCAACTTTGTTCCCACGGATTATAGAAGGAAAGAAATACCCCTTTTATTTACACGAGATTTGTATTCTTTGCCAATGAAAACTCAAAAAGGGAGGTTAGAGGTAGTCTGGTAAACATCACGATCTTATTTGGCCAGTTTTTGGATGTGAATTTTCACCAGCTACAAACCAGTTGAATAGCAAAAGCGCATTGGGTAACCAGGTAGATACCAGAGGTAACTCGAGGTAGATACCAAAGGGGATTTTGGTAGTGACTCGTCAGGTAATATCTTTTCAATATGATGTCAGGAGCTGATTCCCCATATATCGAGAAATAGTCTGTGTTTCCTTTCGAAATATGTTTGGGAACGAGGTTGCACATTTAAGGGCGCCGGAAAGAAATAGAAGCGGCGGGGGGTCAAATATTTTGACGGAAAACAATTTAATGATTTTGATAGGGAAAGTACAGCAATAGACTAATTTTAAATTAAAAATTCTGGACTTGAAAGTCCCAACTTTCTAGAACCGCTGGAGCAAGACTTCAAGAGCTATATTATCGAAGATCAAATTTGCCATTGTTCGAAGTTTGAATTACGCTTACGAGGCAGAAAATCCAAGCCTAGAAACAGCATAGCCTTACATATCTACGACGATTGTATAAAGTCAGGGGGCAGCTGATCCCTCTGTCACCGTGGTTCTGGCGCCCCTGTGCATATGTTTGTGTTTGTGCATTGTGATTGTGAAATTTTAGTGTGATGTATGCAATAATATACATTGCAAAGTATCGCCTTTAAGAAACCGCTGTATGAGAAACGCAGACTTTGAATTTGAGCCAGAACGATAGAAGGGAGAACAATAGACTGGGATCAAAATCGAGTTTCTTAAAGATGGAACTTCACTGTACAACAAAACAAAAATAAGTTATAGCGTGGTAGTTACATGTGTCATAAACCATTTTTTTACACTTATACGCACATTAAATATACACATTTAAATTCTGAAAATTTTCACCACCCACCGCCCATCAGTGAGTTAACGTTTCTAACCTAAACTAACATTTTTAGAACAAGAATAACGCCGTATGAACTGCTAGTTATATATATATTTATTTATTTTTCTTATTACCCAAGATCATTTTAATTTTGTCTACACTACGTTTTTACAAGAGCATCGATTTGTCAACTTGAGCTTTAACCGTTAATTTTTCAGTTTCTTCCAGCCTAGACATGCTCTTAAAATTCAAGTTTAATTTATTTTCCACATAACAAGCGTTATGTGAGAATTGTTCAAATAGATATTTTCAAAGATTTATTAGCTTAGGATTATTAGCTTAGTTTTTAGCTGTTTAAATTTCTTTTAAGCAGGCCAGATTTCAGTTTTGATCTTCTTGTAAAAATGTTGGAGTCAGTTGTTTTTTCAACCTTGCTCGTAGGGATATGATGTTTAAAGAAGAAATACCCCCCCCCCCCCAGTATTTCATCTTTTCCGCATTTTGGCCTGGCGTGACTATCCTCATTTATTTCCCAATTTATTTCTAGATTTTCATCTTTCGAATTCCACTAGAATGTAGCATTTTGTATTTTCGAATCTTGAGAGATTTTATCGAATGTTGACCGGAAATTGTAATTTTTCATCATAGCCAATTAAAAATTTAGAAAGGAGGTACCAGGTGCATTTGCATTCTAAATATCTCTGCGAACGAAGTGTTCCTCTAATTTATACCTATACAAACCTCTAAAACAAAAACTCACTGTTGAACATTTGAAAAACCAAATCGAACAATCCAAAGTATATACAATGTTTATATCGCTTTAAAATTCAGCTCAATTTTACAAGAAGATCAAAACTGAAATCTGGAACCTGTAAACAGCAAGGGTTTTGTCGACGGGCTCATTAGTGACATCGATAAAATACGTATACATTATTATCATTAACCTTTACCCCCTCCCCAAAACAACAATACAGAAAATTGAAAGCAACAAGATGTACATTGTTGGTATGCCACCCATCCACCTCGGTACTTGATTAATAAATTTATGGCTTTTAAACAAACTTTTGAGTTTGGGATTTTGCTTCGATTAATAATTGGCTGAAATGTAATAAATTTTTAGCTTTTTGTAATTTTTTTAAATCGTGTCTTCAGAACTAAATAAAAATATGGAGGAATACTGTTTTCCACAAAAATTTAAAAATGAAGTTATATTTAAATTCTGCTTGTGAAGTTTGTCATTTCGAATAATATTAGTGTAAATAGATCTATGCTTGTGTAACAAAAATTTGCTTTCAACAGTTTACTTTTCATTTAGTTTTTCTCTCTAAACGAATGCTCAGGGTTGATACTTTTCGCATTGCATTAAATATAATATGCAATGAATACACTTTTTGTTGTAAGAAACGATTTTATGAGAAATTAACTCACCGGGAAACCCACGAAAATTTAAAAAACTTTTACTAGTGAATGAAAAATCGCTAAGAAACTTTTTAATTTTATAGCGAAGATTACGTAATGCTAAATGAAATTAATGAACATGATGTCAGATGATTAGTTCAGCGAAGATTATGTATAACTTTTTATCCTGTACAATTCATGGTAAAAAACGAAGTTTTTTAACAAGGTCCATTTGGTCCAATACGTTTACGAGTGGAGCCTTATACCGCATTCACGCTGATACAGTAAATCCAGCTTTATCTAATCCAGATTAAAATCCAACCAATAAAATGCATTCGAATTCTTGAATTAACCAATTAGATTGCATTATTTGATAATCAAAATTAGTTTAACCTGGATTTATACTCGGTGTGAATGCATTTTTAGCCAGGTTTGTTATAAAAAATGGTCCAATACGTTTACTAGTGGAGCCTTAGCCAGGCTTCTTATATTGTATACATAGAAATTAGAAACGTTAAATTTAAAAAAAGTTTCTTCAATGTTTGCAGCAAGGTTTTCCACGATTTTCAATGTTTGCGACGCTGCTGCTTTTTCGGCAAATTTGGTGAGAATATTGGAACATAAAATTTGAATATTAATCAGTTAAGCCAAATAGCAGACAATAATTTGCTTTTCAATTAACGCAATTTTTAGTATCAACACGGGCTCTAGGAAAAGTAAAGTTTTCAATTTTTCGAACATCGATTTCTCTCTTTCCACTTGTCCTACATTCCGTGTTTTACCTTTGTCACAGGGAAACAAGAGAAAAGAAATCAAAATACGGAATGTAGGACAAGTAGAGCAAGAAAAAATGCAACGTAAAAATTGATCTTTACTTTTCCTGAAACCCGTGGTATCAGTATACTGCATGAAACACGATTTTCCCTGTTTATCATCACAACAATTTTGCAACGAAAATGTTTACAAAGGTTACGTAATTTTACATTTTGCTTATGAAGAACAGCAATATATTTACTTTATAAGTGAGTTTGTTTACATTTTGAGAAGATAAACCAATCATGCCACAGAATTATTATCACTTGTTCGTAAATGCTGTTAATTGACTGGCTGTTTCCAAAATGTAAACAAATCACTGGCGAATGAAATACGAAAGTCTCCTCAATTCATCCATGCTAATTTTCATCTTTGTCGTACTCGTGCGTCGCTCCTGCATTTGTTGACAACGTTAGGTCGACCTTTTTAGCGATTTACAAAAACACAAAGTTGTTCTTCTTTATTTATTTTAATTCGATTGAGTGCATACATAGGTGTGAAATCTATTCTTTTCTATCGCAAATCGTATTATCAAGTGCATGACCTAAAATTTTTAGCGATTTACGAGAAGCTAAATTCTCGTAAATTGCAAAATTTAGGCGGCGCAAGGACAAGCATTTTCCTAATTTTAGCAGTTTTATTTGAATTAACTCTAGTTGTACTTACTTTTCGCTAAATTAAAATGCACGCTAAACCTATCAATCCTAAAATCGCTAAAGATATGACTCTGCTAATATTGGCTACAATTTACTCTTTCTGATAAAAAAGGATGGACGGGTGGCGGGCTGCGGACGGGTGGACGTCCAGGATTATCTTTTCCTTGTGGATTTTGTGATGCTAATTCTGGCCTTACACCAAGTACTATGAGAACATCCGGTAATTCAACGAAGAATGTAGTTCTTGGAATAGCACAGCATGGCACAATATTTGCCTTTGCAGAAGAAAGCGAAAGAGGAATATTTTTGGAAGCCAAGGAAATTGGTAGTAATTAACGCATCATCATTCCTTTCGGAACAGGACCATTTCTTGAAAGATTGCTTGTGATGATCTCTTGGATACGTGTGGTGATATCTTGTCTCATTCATCCATCTGTCTGCATTTAAACCGCGCACCACGCTACCACTATTACTCCAGCTGGTGATGTTGTTGGTGATTATTATGAAAAGTCTCAATGGAATACGGACTTTTAGCCCTAACAAGATTTCTCTTTGTTGTTAATGTAGCTTCCAAAATTGTTGGTAAGTATGTCTTATGAACTAGTCTAGCTGTTGACGAGCAGCATTATTCTTTCTATCATTTCATTCATATCAATATTTATTAATCAATTGTTTATCATCTTGAAAGCTTAAACATATGTGTCAGTCTGCAGAGTATGGCACTTTTCGACGAGATCTAGGGTGTGCATGAGCACTGTTCTTTTGTTTAGGCCTATTGTTTTCCTATTGTTCTATTGAAATTCTCGGGTGTGCAAGCGCCATACTTTGCAAACAGGGGTGTGTGGTCCCATATATAATATGAAACTTGCAGGAGAGTGAAGCGAGCCAAATATTTTGCGATTTGAGGGTACTCTTAAGGAAAATTTTTTATACCAGACACTTCAGATTGGCTTAAAATACAAATTCAGTAGATTTTGAAATACAAATTCCCAAAAATTTTAAGAAATTGTTTGGTGCACACCAGCACACCAGAAATGTTTGATGGCTCACACCAGCACACCAGAAATTTTGCCCTTGCACATCAGAGATCTAGTCGAAAAGTGCCATACTCTGTAGACTGGCCCCTTAGGGTGGTGTCACTATTAACCTTCCTTTTTTGAAACCCCACCCCATTTTTAATACCACACAGGATCCCACCCTATCAAATAGCTAAATTTTTCCACTTGGAAGGTACACTCAAAATGTAAAACGGCCAAAATTTTGCAGTTAAAAGTCAACCCTGTCTGTGAAAAATTTAAACTTTTTGACACTTGACATGGAGCACTTTACCCACTCAAGATCTCAACAAAAGTGCCACATTCTGCAGACTGGTCTCTGGCTGGCTATATACCATGTGCATAATACTGGCCATATATTCTTGATTGGCACCCATAAATTGTGTACTAGAGTAGCAGGGTGATTATGATGATTAAGTTGAAATCCACGTCAGAGGGACTGAACTAGTTAAAAAAAATTTTTAACTTTATTTATAACGTAAGCACAAGCTTTGAAGAAAGTTGCCAACAATTATTCTTAATTTGAGCTTAGTCCCTCTGATGTAGATATCATCTTTAATCATTTAAAACTGGCGTAGTAGTCCAATGTATGGTAAGCCCCTCAAATATTATCCGTTTTTCTTCCACACTATTTGTGACTTTAGTTCAGGGGTAGAAAAATATGTGTGCAGCTCCAGTGTGTGTCTTTTAGGTAACAATGAAAGAAGAGTACACATAAGAAACTATATTTTAGCTCTGGCCCCCAGTACTTATATTTTCTATATTGTTCTCTATTATTATGAGAAGCATCAGAACAATAGAATCTATTAAAATATCCCAGAAATTTCCAGTACGTAACAATTTTTATTAAAGAAAAAAAGTAAATTCTCTCAAATACCTGTCAATAGACATATACCTCAAGTCCATTTAAACTAAAATATAAGTTTTTTTATAATTTACACTTTGGTACTGACAGATTCAGTCCATGTTTATTTTCAGAGTTAAACCATGTGACCAATATTGGAAAATAGTGTGTGTATTTTAAAAAATCACACGTTTTGCTGCAATGTTTTTAGTTTTGAAATTTGCATTTAGTTTCAAACAAGAACTGAAACAATGGGGTTTTTAATTCATTTCAAATTTTTTGAGTTGTGTCAGCATTGTATAAATTTCATTTTCATGTGCAGGAACTTTTGAACTTAAAACAAAAAAACATGTTTGGTTGGTAGCAAATGAACAACATACAGTCACATGTCTTTTGAGGTTATATGATGGAAAGAATGGTTTGAAGGTCCATTGGACCAGAAATGGGGAAAGAGTAAACACACTTGGAGATGCAAAGATTAAAGAATTAAACTTTAGCAATCAAGAAATACATATGATTTTTGTAAATGCAAGCATTGGTGAATCTGGAAACTATTCTTGCCAAGCTGTTGATGGTTTTGGTACATCTTACAAGGCAACAACTCATGTTCATATTGGCTGTGAGTACAGGTTTTTAGCAGTGTCTCTACTAACTCCCCAGCTTCTTCCTAACTTCTATTGTCAGAATGTAGATTTTGTGTAGATTAGAGAATGATGAATCGAGAATAATTTTTCCTGCAATTTTATATTATTTTTTAGTCATGTGAACATAAAAATATATGGGTTTTGACTTGTTCAGTGCAGTGGACAGTTTTTTTACTTTTTTTATGTAACTGTCATATAACCTTTTTCTAGGTTATTGGTCAAAATAGGCAAACATTTTTCCGAAATTGTGCAAAAATACAAAATCAGTGGTGGATGGCCAAAACTTATTTATTTGCTGGTGGATGGCATGAAAATATGTGATTTCATCCAGCATAGTTGTCATTGACAATTTTATTTGTTGAAAAAAAAATATAAGATGTTTCTGTTTTTTTGAGCTTTCACTTCAGTCTAAATAAGTTTTGTTTATTACAAATATATGCATATCATTCATTAAAATAATGAAAGGGGATCAGGCCCACACCTAGAACCAAAAATCTACTAAATTAGAGTGTAATATTTGGTCTATGTTTTTGCTAGATGTGTGGTCCATTGTGTGATGCTATGAACGAAACATTAAATGAACAACAAAATACAGCATTAAAAAATTATTATGACAAGGTTCTGTCTAAAGTCTCTCTTAGTAATTTGTTGCCCAGCCATGTAGACTCATGATCCCTTCCTGTATGAGTTGGGAAAGCTGGAGACTTTTGAGCCCCTTGTTTTGTTTAAAAAGGTTACGTAATTGGAAAGTTTAGTTTTGGTAAGGAGTTTGAAAGTTTAGTTTTGAACAGGAACACTATTGTATTGCTCTTACTACGCCTCTTTTTGATGATTGTTGGTAGCTCCAATATCAATCCTTAACCTCTTGTCATCAGCTAAATGTTTTGACTGCACAATCTCAAAAACACTTTTGCTGTCAGCATATGCTTCTATGGGGAATTAACTTGAAGGGATACTGATTCTTTACTGATTACATTCTTCCCCCATTGACTGTTAACTGTATTTATTTCTACCAATAACTTTGCAAGGTATATTTTCTCCGTTTGCTTGATTCGGGACTTGTCCGTTATCTTCTTTCTCGATCTCTTGGCCTTTCTCATCACTCTTGCAGAAATTATCTGGATTACTATCATCATGATCATGATGGAAATCGTTGCTTTCTTTCAATGATAGGTTTGGAGAAACTCTAACAAAGACAACACCATGACGAACAAATATTACTTTTCCGGGACCAACCATCGCTCTTTCTCTACTCTCTTGTAGTAGACCGTATCTCCCTTCTTGAGCCTTTGCTGTTAAGCACGTACTTTGCTCGGCAAAGCTTTACGAAGGCATTCACGCTTCTGGTTCAATGAAGGCCTTACGTACAGAATGCAAAGCATTGAGGTGTGTTGCTAAGACTTCACTGCCTGTGCCATCAAGTCAGTTATTGAAAGTTCATCAAATACCTTTTCTCTTATGTTACTCTCTTTGTCTTCTTAGAGGGACAATACCATCGCATTACTAACTCTGTTATATTACGCTTGTAACTTTGCGCTTTGAACTCTGGGGGCTTCCTCTTAAAAGATATTTCACTGGATTTGTCTGAACTATATGCTAAATCTCTTCGCTAGTAAATAACTCGCTCTTTGCTTGTAAATAACTCTCTTCGCTAAACTTTTTCACTTGTAAGGTTTTTTTTACAACTAATGCAGTGTATGATGCTATCTTCTTGAATAACTACTCTCTGGTACCATTGTTTTTTTCAAATAAATGCATTCATTCAAGTAATAGCCGGGGATCAAGCCCATACCTAGAACAAATTAATAATTACTAAATTAAAGTTTAACAATTGTTGAACTATCTGAGCTTGTTTTGAAAATTTATTGCGATTTTTAAAAAGATTTTTACATGCACCTTGGCAATTGAAAAATTTTATTTTTGTGATAAATTTTCATTTAATGATAATTTTATCAACCGCAGCATTTTTTGTGATAATATTTTTCTTTTTTAGATCCGCCAGCATTTTCAGGTGCCTTACATTGCCAATTTGACAGTTATACCAACAAGGTTATGCTGTTTCCAGCCTTTGAGCACAACAAAGGGGCATCATTATTCAGTATAACTTACTGCAAGAGCTCGTTCAGTAATGCGTATTGCAGACGTGGTGGTAGATTTAATACATCTTGTGTTTCTTCTGGCAAAAAGCTTGGATGTTACTTTGAAAATCCAAAGCGTGGTTCTAAATATATACTTGATCTGTTTGCAATTAACCCTTATGGAAACGCTACTTTTCCAATAGTGTTAATAGATCCCAGATCAAAATGTAAAGGTTCGTTTGAAAGTTCAATTCATATTTCAGCCTATTTTTAACTCTATGCTAAACTTTTCACGAAATGTATTGCAAAATTTTCACGAAATTTATTGATATTGCAAACATTATTGGATTATCACAACATCAGATCATTATTGTTTCATAATCTTTTAAAATAATCGTTGATTATTTGCTCGAGATTTTGCATTCCTTTTATAGCAGCATATTTTCAGGGCACTTTCAAACCATCAGCTCGTCGATTCTGACGATTTTGAAAATATTTTAATTTGTATTGAAAATTGACAGATTTGTTGATAGATGGCTTGCCAATCTTCTCGTTGCACCTTTTTCTACTCTTCTAATGAATGTATCCTGCCAAAAACGGAAATTTATGCTATTTGTGCTATTAAGAATTTTTGTAGGTGCGCCTATGAGCGCTGAAAATTTAACTTCAGATTTCCAAAAAATCATAAATTTTAGATGCCCGTAAATATAAATTTGAAGGTACACATAAACATTGCTTTCTGTAGAAATTACATTGTTGTTTATTTTCTGATATATTGTTTTATTGCTTTTTCCATGTTTTCATGTTTTCATCTAACATTGAGATCTTTTTATCCGTTTACATAGCAAATCGTTCGCCAGTAATCAATAGTTTGCTGTTGCTTGCAAATAACATCATTCAAATCAATTGGGAATTACCAATGACGTATTCGACAGTTCAAATCACAGCCACAGAAGTGAAAACTGAAAAAGTTATTTACCAAAAGGTAAGAAGTTGCATATGCACGTTTTTTATCATAGAACAATCTTCATAAGCAAGAACGGGTAGAGATTGGGGTAATTTTTTTGTACCTCAGAAAGCTTAGTGGAAATGGAGAATGCAAACGTTTAGCACAGGTCTTGAGACACACCTTTGTAGTGTTTTTGATAAGGGTTACAACTTGACGAAAAAGTTTTCTGGAGTTAAAACAATGCACTCTATATATAGCTGTTTATATTTCCAGAACTGTATCATACATGTATTTGGTTTTTGAAAATAAACAGACAAAAACAAGAAAATTATATTTCCAGAACTGTATCATACACGTATTTGGTTTTTGAAAATAAACAGACAAAAACAAGAAAATTTCAACGATGAGTGCTAATATTTGACTTTGGCATACAGAGCTTTTTCCGAGCAATATTCTTCTCTAGTTCATACATTGCTCTGTATACAGGCTTTTACAGGAAAATATTTTTCCGTTTTATCAAAAATATTAACAAAAGTAGCTACAACATTAAGCAATAAAGCAAGTGTCCAATCTAAAACATTAACTTACAATTTGCCACAAATTTCTCAAAGATCTGCTATATAATCATATTACATTATTTTAGGAGCAAGTTCTCAGGAGCATGACATAAACATTCTCTTGGAAAACGCTTGTTTTAACGCAATTCAATTCAATTTCATTTGCAGAATACAATCTTACTACATGATAATGATTTACAAGAATAAAAAAATTGTATTCTACGCGACCTAAGGGAAGCAGAGCTCATCTAGCCTAGTCCGCAAATTAAAGTTTAAAAGATACATAACAGCTAAACTTAATACATATATATGCTAATACAAAGCCAAAGGTTCAACAGCGAGATACATTAGTACAATGCAAGTATACATCAGTACAAGCGAGATACAAACGCATCAAAGCTTTGATATTATGCAGAGGCCTCTGGTTTTTGTTTGGACATAATTTTGAGCTGTTGACTCCCATGTCTTAATGAATATGCAGCCCATTTTTGTTGCAAACTTTAAATTAACGTTTCTAGACTGGAGATAACACCTTGACTGATTATTATTGTACTGTTTTCAATTTTTTCAACGAAGCGGTGACACATTATTGGAACACCCTGTGTATTATTGTTTTTATTGCTGCATAAATCAATCTTTTGAAAAAATTCAGAATGTGTTGCAAAGTTCTTGTACTATTTTTAGGCCAAAACTACTTTCAGTTTTAATAATTTTTAAGAAGATAATTCTTTCTTAATAATGCATTGATCATATATCTACCGGGCGACCCAAAATGAAGTTGCGTTGTTTGAAAAATCACCAAACATTTACTTTGTTACGAAATTCAAACATTTCTTTTACGTTCAAAATATGAATAAATATTGACGTAATTTTGACTTGAAAATCCATACTTTTGAGCTATGCTTTTTCAAACACTTCGGAATTTTGAATAAATAATAAACTTTTAAATGTTTACTCGAGTATATGATAATTCTACATCATACTTATAGCATCAGTAACCGCATAAAACTATAGAGACTTTCAATAGCGTGGTTTATTTATTTCTCATAATGACTTTATACCATGGATCAAAACCAAGTCACTTTTTAAAATAACAAAATTGCACCGTTATTAATGAGTTGGTAAAACATTTAACATTGCTACAAGTAAGTTAGCCTATTGTCTACATGGTAGTGCTTAAATGAGGTTCATTGGTTACACACGCTATTTTTGGTGATCTTTTAAACGCAGAAACGTCATTTTGGGTACTCTGTAAAAAGTGTCCATATAGTTTTGGAGACAATTTGAATTTGAGAAAAAACTATGAAGTGTTTTTGCGTTGCTATGATTACCATGAAAACTTTTTATCAACCTTCAGATTAAAGATTCTTCTTGGCGTATAATTTCCATTGATCAAAATATCTTGCCATGTACGACCTACGATGTATGTCTTCGTCTGATGTATTCTCAGTCGACTACCTGCCAGAATATATCTACCAAGAATTACGGTAAATAAAGTCATTTTTAAATTGACAATTGGTATCTAACGACTTGGATTAATATCTATATATATAGTGATTAAAAATATACTTGTGTCATACTTTTGGCTTCTTGAAACACAACCGATCAAAGGAATTGTGAGATCAGAGATTAGAAATGGAACTAACAGTTATGTATTTTTAGCCGAAATACTAGGAGATATCCCGAAAAATCCTTATATTTGTTTTATGATTTACTGCAATCGTGAGAATAAAAACTCATTCTGGTTACTAGAAATAGATAGCCGGATAACTGACGAACAATTTCAGACCTCATTGATCGTAAACACAAATGCAGAAGCGGAAATATTGGAATTTTTCTGTTTGTTTGAAATGCAAAATCCTTTGAATTTGCACAGCTAAAGATTTGAAGGAGCTTCTTCGCTTTGACAGTTTTGATGGCAACAACTTGCAGTCAATGACACTTTCAATGGTTTTCGAGGAGGCAGTAGCCAGAAAGATGTTGTTAGGGCTTTGTTTGCCATGATTACACATGAATTGAAAAGGTGGAGTTCTGAAAGGATGAAAGCTTCTTCAATTTTGATCTTCTCTGTTTTTGTTTTTTTCAAAACTGTCGGCTATTGAGAATATCTCTGCTCATAAACTTGCATCATCCCTAAACGAAACAACAAATTGTTCGTTAATTATCAGAGTTTATATGGCAGTTAATCACATAAAGCGTTGTACTTACATTTTTGCAATAGAGTTGATGTTTTTATGGTATTTTTGGTAATTATTGTGCCATGTACCTCTGCCAATAAAAAATCTAACTGTCCATATAATAAACTAAATTTAGCACTGTCTTTTTTTTACAATTGATTTTTGGTTGATTCCGGGGTAGGGGCCAAGGAAATGGCAAATTAATGTGTCTTATATTTTCATCTGAAATGCTTTTATGTTTTTAAGATGGAAACGATTTTTATTTTATTTAATTTTTAATTTTGTAGACATTCCAACAATGGAAAATCTCCAATTTTTTCCAAACGAAGTAAGGAATACAATAGACATTTCTTGGAGGGTATGAAAACAATACTTTTATTTGCTATTTTTTAACATATATTTTATAATTGATTTCCTTGTTTCCGAAATCCACACAAATAATCCCTGATTTATGCTCAATTAAACCAAAAATAGAGGATTTTTTTGGTACAATCTGCTGAACACTCTAAATTATTGCATTGGGGATACAATTTACATTGAATTTCTTTTGGTATAGTTAAAGAATTACTTAGTAAAGATTTTGGCAAACAAGGTATAACATTTTTAATTGAAGCTTCTTACACCAACGTCAGGCATAAACAAAAGCATTGAAGCTAAACTCCTTCATAAAAGTTATACTGAATTAAACCAAAAATAAAAGATTTCTTTTAGTGCAATCTGCTGAATATTCTTCTCATAAACTCATCCATAGCAGTTTTACAAATATGGGGACATTTTTTTTAACCAAACGGTATATGTGACAAAACAGTATTTATTGCTACCAAGGTTGATACTCATCGTTTGCAGAGACGTAGGATGCAACTCAGAATTAGGGGGGCCAACAAAAGGTGGCACATGGTAACGCCTATTCGGGGGCATAATCCTGTAAACGTTTTTTAAAAAGAGGGCACATTTTACTAAAAAGGGGAGTGGCCATGCCCCCTCTGGCCTCCCTAGTTTTATTTATTAATTTGTTGATTTGTTAATGTTGATCTTTCAGGATGTTGATTTGTTGATTTTTCTTTCAGGATCCTAAAGATTACGACAAAGGATCATATTTCTACAAATACGGAATTGCAATTACTGACAGTGCATTTAACCAAAATAGAAGTGAACAAAATAGCTCTAATTGTTGCAGTGCCAGTCTTCCTTTGCCCAAAGCAGTTTTGGTATATTTCGATGTGGCGAAATGTACTTTATGTGGCTGTGGCTCTGTGCAAATGGCAACGTACAGGATTCCCTTTAAACCACCGACGCACTCCAAAATGAAAACTGATAGTAAAACAAGCAAGTTTAAATTTATTTTACTCGTAGCTATACAGGAAAGCCCACATTTAAGAGACTGATCTTTCAGATTGAGGCCTATTGTTTGCAAATACTTTATATTGTTTTCCTACTGCTCTTCTGCAAAAATGAGCCTATAAGTTTCCTATCAGTTATCAGTGGTTTCTTAAATGCGGGGCCAGCCTTATTTGATAATGCTCATTTTCGTTTTCATTTTTCTTTCATAAAATTTTGCTTGCGTATTTTTTTTTAACAAAATTTAATTATCAAGTGATATAGATAGATCATGTGTACGTGTTATATATGATTGTGAATAAAGTAAAGTAAATGTTTTATGCAGAAGTATAAGTTAAAAAGAATTTCCAAACTCTTATAAGCGAAACTTTTGTCTGTTGACTACGTCGCAGGCTTCATTGTACCAAAAAATTGTCTTCGTTTTTTGCGCCCGCTTTCATCGTATTAATTCACATATTTATTCATAATATTTATCATACTATTTATTCATATTGATCACAGTAATAATATCTATCAAGATATTTATTCATCACAGTAAATTGTATGTTAGCATAATTACTTAGAGATAAAGTTGTGAATATGTTAAGAAGAACCGTTTAAATCATTCAACATGAAATTAGAAACGTTTCTGTTTTTTTTAAATAAAATTTACAACGCATGATAGATAATTTTACAACTGCCTACAAACTACATTACAATACTGTAAGGACGACTTCACGGGTAGCAAAAGATATGCCATTGCATAGAAAATTAAGACTACATATACTGTATGACCCGTGTCCCCTGCTGGAAACAAGTCACCTTGAGACTTTTGCGGGCTAGGCACGTTAAATACGATAACCCACTCACTCACTCACTCACTCACTCATAAAACTACACGTAGCTACCACAAACAGAAACGAAAGTATACGTGAATGGACTTGGTGTTTGCATGGTGTATAAATTATCTTCAAACCTACCAGTTTGTACTCGAATGGATATTAAAAAAGTTGACATTAAAAAAAACAATAATATAGACATAAACAACTAAACAATAACGAATTTCCATTTCAAGCAAGAGTGTTCATTATTTTTTAATATTGTGTTGTTTTATTTCAGGTAAAATTGCAGTGTCTTTTTTAGCAGCTGGAGCCTCGTTGGTTGTTGTTATTGCAGTGGTGATAGTCATTTTCATTTTGAAACGAAAACTGGATAGATTAGCAAAGTAAGTTTTAATTTTGAGACTGCAGTTAGTTGATAGTTACAAAGTGACATGCGTTATGCGGTAATTGTCAATTATTAATCATTTTCAAATAAAAAGATAAATATCTTAAGGTTACTGTACCCCTTCCAGAGGTGATTTTCAAAAATTAATTATCTGCTGTCGGCTTTTAAACAAATCATATACATGTATACATCATTCTGTGTAG
>JAYJMH010018871.1:0-20317 GCA_036873815.1 Phacellophora camtschatica
TTTTTAACAATCTTCGAAGTGCTAAATGATAAATACCGGAAATTACAATCCAAACAGAAGAATAATAATAGCCAAGGCGCGTGAATTTAATGGCAGAATGTTTAAGGTGCCTGGTTAATCACGCTTCTTGGTCCAATGGGAGTGTGTGGAGATGCGCGGGCGCTATCACACGTCACTCATGACCAGGCCTGAGTTGGCATTATTATTTTGAGATTTGTAACAACATGAAATTATGAAAATGAACAAGGTTTGATCCAAGCAGACATGTAGGAGCCCACCATGCCCCCCTAAATTTTTTTAATGCTCTTTCAGCATGAATTTCTCTTTCTAGGTTGATATTTGTAAGGGACATGTGGCATTTTGCCCTTCTAAACAATAGGAAAAGTGCCCTCTTTAGAGCTGTGTCCCTTCCAGCAAGAATTGCTTCCTACATCCCTGAATCCCAGTGACGTGAACTCATAAAATAGTGAAATTTTACTGATTTTAAGGAGTAGCAACTACAATATTTGATATTGCATATTTATAATGCCTGAAATAATTTTTGATATTGTTATATAATTACGTATATATCATTCTTTCACATATGACAAAAATAGCAATGTTTTCTGAAATTAATTTGGTCTTTTCCATAGTTGCTGAAAAATATATTTAGAAGATTGGTAACAAGTTAAATTTTTGTAATTTTTAAATTTTTGAACTTTTTTTTTAGTCACTAAATGTATTTCAAATCAAGTTACTTAAAATATTTACTTCTACACCTACATATATAATTAGTAAAGCCCCTGTGGGGCATCATATTGGCTTCAGTTATAGTCACTCCGTTTAAAGTTATAGTCATTACTGATCATCGGTCACCTAAATATTTATCCAAAGTTCTCAAATCTATTGTTGCACTCCACTTACAGTCACATATTTGCAAGTCACATTTGGTATGACCACATCAGTAATTGAATGTAAATTACAAAAAATATTGGAATGTGGCTAGTTGTGTGTATTGGGTGATTCAAAAGCAAATTTTACTTGTTGGAACATCTTTATTAGACACAGTGGTTTTTGTAATGTGACTTAAAACAGTAGTCGTAAATTCAAAGCATACTGAGATTTAAAATATTTTAGTAGTGGACTTGCTTGTCATTTGTAACTGGTACGGCCAAGTTTTATTTAATTTTTAATTTTGTTGGATTTGATTACCTTAGGACATAGTCCCAGACAGACAAAGAGTTATATTTAAAGGCAAGGTGCTTCATGATGAAAAGCTAATGAAAGATTACAGTTAGTATTAGGAGCTTTTTTCAAAGTGTATATACTTTTAAACAACTTTCTAAATTTGTTTGATATAGAAATATTGCTGGATTTTAACCTTTACAAATGAATATTTACAATTTAATTAACACTATATTCTATTAAGTTGGTAATTTTTTGTGAAAAATATTGTCACTTTCATCAAACTTATTTTAATTTTCTTTGTAGATGTTGACGGATGTGTTGTGCACTTGGTTCAAAGAGTTCCACCTACAAGTAACTACTGTATTTATATATATGTTAAATTTATACATTTGGCATGTAGATAATTTTAAAGGTCTTATTTTTATAAAAATTGTTGTACCTAGTTGTACATGATGTATGTATTTTGATATTTATTGAAAGTTTTATAATTTAAAGCATATTATCTTTATGAAATAAAATGTTTTTGATTTTAGAATAGTGTGTGTTTATAAAATGCAATTCAAAGGCTTTAAAAATTGTGTTAGAATGGAAAATGAACTTAATGCAAGCGATTGATCTTCAAGCACATGAAGCTAGAAATTGAACATACACCCCCACTGGATTCTACTTATAATTATATTTATCTTCATGTGTTAATTTTTATATTGAGAAACAGCATATAAGGAGATTTTCTTATTATTAGGATGGAAACTAAAATGCAATGAGATTTTATGACATCAGGAATAAGAAGGCTGAATTTTGGAGACCTTTTTAATATAATTTTTCCGTTTAGGTTGTGTGGGCCTTAGTTAGTTTCATTTTATATAAACCGTACACAGTTTACATTATGTTAATTTTCATTTTCAATTTTTTTAATAAAGGATTATCAAGGCTGTTTCAAACAGTGAACTGATTCATATTGTTTATATTTTATTTGAAGCATCTTCCAGTGCAATACCAACATATACCTCAGGCAGGAGGACTCAAGGAGGTGGACAGTCAAATGTTTTCATTGGTGCATTTCAAGGGGGCAACGAAATGAGCAACATGACACAAGTAATTTATTATAAATATGGTTTATTAATCGTCAGGTACCGGGTGTACCAAAAAGGCTTCACCATTTGCTGGGTATCCTGAAAATTCTGTATGTTACTGGGCTGTAAAAATAACTCAGAAAAGTTTATGAAATATTAACTTAAATTTTGAGATATCACTTAAACTTCTTCAATGATTCTACATGCACCCAAATAATGAATATAAAAATAAGGTTTTTCCTTAGATTTTGAATGAGTTGAAAACATTTCTGGAAACTCCATTCAGTGAATTCAATGTTACTATGGAAATGTAAATGGACAATGAAACGATCAGACATACGAAATGTAAATGGACAATGAAATAGAATAATTTACTCATTTTTCTTTAATGCATAACAGTGATTTTGCTTGTGCACAAAATTAGGGTAGCAGATCAGAAATTTGGGAGAATTTTGCATTATGCATACTTAGCGGGTGTCCTCGAATTTTGAAAATAACACTTACAGACTGATCTTTTTCATATGCAGCAAATTGTAGAAAATATTTTGACATCATTTGGAGGTGGTCACGGGGCAGCAACGGTATCATCAACTACCATGGTAATATTCTTTTATTTATTGTTAAAATTTTCAAATATATTGTCAGTGCTAAATATTGCATAAAATTGTACTTAGAAATTACATTGAAATTAAATGCAACACAATGATGACTGATGCAAAGTTTTGATTTTAGTAGATACCAGGTCCAAGTGAGTAAAAAGGGTTTTTGAAACATAGTATGATTTAAAATTTTATACAATTTTTATTAGCAATTTGCTTTAAAGGGCTGCTGAAAAATGTTTTCAGTTACAGAAAAATGTTTAGATAAAAAATTGAATTGTTCGAAAAAAGATTCACACAGCTATTGATGTTATATTCTCTGATAATAACATTTACACTTGATTTTGAACGTTGAACGATAAACCTTAAACGTTAACATTAAACGTTAAAGGAAAAACATTTAAACGATTTCATCCTTTCGAAAGTTCTTGTGTTCTTTTCTTCAAGCAAAATCACATATAGCTACATAATATGATAATGAATTGTAATTAACGATATGCCTATCCAAAATACCTTTAAACTTTGAGGTCAACACTTTATAACTAAGGTATAAATCAGATTTGTTTACATATGATATAAATTTTCTTTAGGAACCAATCAGAGCGCCTGTTTCATGTTTTCATTTTCTTCTCACCACGGCGGATGGAGGGTCTAGCTGTGAAGAAAACAACACCTTTTTGAGTCATCTGGTCTTTGTGTAGTTATTTGCTTTTCAACGAAAACAAACAAATAAAATAATATATATTGCATTTCGAACATAGTATATATAGACTTTTTCACGACGTTTCGGGCTTAATTTTTCACGACGTTATTATTACTTTCTCCACGACTAGGCCCATCCCGAACAGCAGGTACTGCTAAAAAATAACGAATGCTATAAATTAAATTCTTTGCATGAAATTTTCTCTCAAAAATACTTTACACTCAGTGAGCAAAAGTATTGCACAGGTTCATGAAAAATTGCGTCGAAGACAAACCCAATGAACAAAATTTTCCTATCAAAATAATTTTGAGCATTTTTGCTCACTCCCGTGTTATTTTGTTTTCAGGGAGATGCACATGCTGTTAACGTTCAAATAAACATGCAGAGTGACAGCAACGTGAGTAATTATTAATTGGCAAAAATGTTGACATTGATATGAACATATGTAAAATGTATGAATATATGTACTTCGAATATAGATATGAATATATATATACATATGTTGAAGCCTGAATTTGTCAAACTGAAAGAAAACTCATTTAGATGGCTCAGAAAATGAGACGGTAAAAGCTAAATACGTTCAGGCATAAAATTGTCTCGTGGCGGCAGAAAATCGTTAAGTTTCCGTGGTATGTTCTTATTTGGCAGAATTAAAAAAAGCAACGCTTTTTATGGATTAGGCCAAATTTTCTTTCGATCACTTTGAGTTTAAGTTGAAGAACATTTTACTGGTCAAAAAGGCAACCAGCTGTACTTTTTGAGAATCCTGCCGAGTCAAAACACGGGACATATGTGTTTTCTGATTAATTTTTCTTAATAGTGAAGATTTTTGAAGTCACTAATAACTGAACTCATTACACCCTGAAAGCAAACAAAACTTGGGTACAAATCACTTATTATATCAACGTTAGCAGGGGGAGTACACCAAGTTAAATTTGATAGTAGTTTGCTTAATGCAGGGAATATTTATTCCCTGGGACTTGTTCATTTTGTAGGATTTTCTGGTGTCTTATATAGTGTCTTTAAAGGGGAAATGAGTTAATGACGTTTTATTACATATGCAGAACGCACAGACTACTGATGCTCAAATCAGGCTAAGACAAGCAAGGAATTTTATCAGATCTGCAGATAATCGACTCAATAATTTGCAAGTGAGTTTACTTTTTGTTTAATTTTAACCATTAAATTAAGATACAAACAAATACGAAATACAAACAAATACGAATTAATTATGATATCTACAGTACAATTTATGGCTTACTTGCTCAAATTCTTACAGCCAGAACTAATGTTAATTAGCTTGCATAAATTCATATAATAATTACCACTCTTTGTTTGTTTGTTACAATTGATTATTTAATTTAATCTTAATTTTAGATGAATATAGGCTCAACTGCAATGGATGTTGATCAAGAACAACCACAACAATCTAATCCGAACGCATCCACATCTGAAAATGTCACCGATATAGCGTAAGTTCAAACTTTGATAAATTTATTTTATTACATTAAGTTATCAGATTTTTCTTTATTGTGTACTCTTTGTTACATGCAGATGTTATTATATTATGGTGTTGTTATATTATTATGTTATTATATTATTATGTTATTTTTTTTCCCTGGAGTAGGATAGACTGTCAGACGAAAGGATAGACGAAAAATATAAATGGGAGGAAGATTAAAGAAATTGTTGATTGTGTTATGATCCTGTCGTAAAACGTTTAGGAAAAACTTTTCCTCGCTGTTTTTTTCAACCTGTGCACTGTTTTTAATTTAGGAATATGGAATATACATGTATATTGATTCTGCAGCGTTAATGAAATGATAAACCGCATTTTTTCATATTCTCATCATTTTTACTTTCATAGAAATACACCACAGTCGTTTGCAAGACTTATCAGTGACTTCCAGAACTTATATGGTCGGTTCGAGCCATCATTGACGCGATACAGAGATTTGTTGAGTGACCAAGCAACACATAATTATAGCCCTGCTGATGATAATCTGCCTGACGGTGTTGCTGAAATACTCCATAACATGAGTCATTGCTTACATGCCCTTTCAGATGTCACATTCAATTTTCAATCCCCAGAGCCACGCAGACTCGGCACTTTTCCGCGTATGAATCCAGTTTCCATCCCACCTCACTTTCACGAACATTCATCCACTGCAACATCTCAAAGTGATTCATCTCAAACAACAACAACTTCGAGCGCTAACGGAGGTGCTGGACATTCTCATTTCCACGTCCATCCTCATTTTCATCATTTGCCTGGCCATGGAAACGGTCAGCCACAGGGGTCCGGAAACATACCAACAACTGGCCAACAAAATGGAGGCCAAAGAAATTGGGGTCAAATGTCCAGGTCAAGTTTTGGAGTACGTATTTGTTTTTAAAATATTATTTAACCAATTAACCGTACCTTACCAGGTCGAGAATACGTCTCCGGCCCTCTTGACTCTGTCCCTCCATCCATCTCTGCCATCGCTATCGGAAGATCTTCATGAGAGGATATCCGTTAGTTGGTCGAGTAGGTGCGAAGAAGACGACCAACAGAGGTGGAGCCTCAGTAGAACACTGCTAGCCAGTTCATGTGTACTTCGCCAGCAGTGTCCAGCAAAGCATAGTTTTCTCTCTCTTAGTGTCTTTGAAATTGGCCTGAGATGTCCATATAGCTGTCTCTTTGTTTGGTTTTCTCCCATGATTCGTTTAAAACAGCTCGTAGCATGCGTACCAGTTAAACAAATTTCCAATGAATAAAAAATAGACAGCATTTGTAGTAACGTTTTAGATTTACAATTAGTTTTTATTTTAAAAATTGCCCTTGGTTTTTGTTCATAAGGATTACATCATTTAATTAAACGTTGGTTTATTTAGATCTATAAATAAAATTATTCATTGATTTACAAGAATAGTAAAACAATGAAATGTTATTTAGTGTTTGTAAACATGTCAATATATTTAAACAGATTCCCCGTCCAATCGGTGTATCAGCAACTGTTATCCAGATTCCTGCAACTATACGAGGCGTCGTACCCCAGGTACCCAGTCCTTCACAGGCAGGAACGCCTAGCACTTCAAATTCAACGGCTCAACCAAGTACTGGAAATATTCCAAATCCTACCGCGCAAGGAGCTTCGGGAATGGGTTTTCCATGGAATTTGTCAAACCTGTTTGGAATGGGTACCCAAATGTCGTCAGGGCAACAAGCAACATCAGCACCTTCTCAAGTACCATCATCTGCCCAAACGGCACAACCAGCCCAACCAACACCAGTTTCTCAATCAACTGCAACCTCAAATACGTCATCGCAGACAAATAATAGCTCAACTCAGATGGGATCAAATTTTCCATGGAACATTGGGGCACTTAATCCTGGCTCGATGATGGGTCATCCAGATCCTTCAGTTCCATGCCAGTCGTTCCATTTTGGTCCGAGGTTTCAACATGACGACGATGACGACACAGATCAAAGTCCACATCTTATTGCTGAAGTAAGCAGTGACGTCATTGTCGTTCAAGGTGACGTGCCTTCTGTAGCCTCGGCTCCATCTACTCAACCTGGATCTAATGCTGGTAATTTTGTTAGTTTTTCTAATAGGGCTATATAGATACGTTAACCCTTTCACCCCCGGATTCGTTTCTACTAAACAGGCAAATCCCATACAAGTTTTAGTTTGCAGGGGGTAATGCAAACCAACTTGATTCATATGATAAAAATACTTTTAAAAATCTGAAATTAATATACCCACATTGACCTCCTACAAATGTGATGTTTTACGTTGTGTTTGCCAATGGGCCGTATGGACCTTCCATGGGTGAAAGGATTAATGAAAGCAAAGTTCACATCGGCTATCTTGAGCGTTAATAAACTGCAATGAACGCCAACGAAGGGAAACATTTCGTTAAGGGCATGAACAAGTATGGGAACTGGGGAACGCTGGCTCCAGGAATTTATTTTACGAGGCTGCAGGAAATTTTCAGGAAAATGTTTGAAATATGCAAATTTACATAGCATTTTCTTCTTAATCCTTTCACCCCGGGAAGGGCCATAAGGCCCATTAACAAACGACTTAAAATTTCATATTTTCAGGAGGTAAATGTAGGCAGAACTTTTTATTAATTTTAGAAATTTCAACGGAAGTTTATCTTAAATATTAAGTTTGTCTGCATGTGCTACCCCCTGCAAAACAAAGGTTGCATAGGATTTGCCTGTTTTGCAGAAATATATCCGGGGTATGAAGGGTTATATGGTCATGTTTTTTCATGGATTGTTTAACTTTTTCACGTCCATATTCATTTCCTAGTTAACGAGAAAATCCTTTTGGTTTCATTTTACGGGGGGTAGGCCTTATAAACTAACTTAAATCAAAAGATAAATTTACGTTGAAATGGTTCAAATTGATTTAAAGTTCAGTCTGCATTCACCTCTTGAAAGTATGAAATTTTGCGTTGTTTAAGTCTACCGCACACGGCAGATTTTATCTTTTGAAGACGAAGATTTTTATCTTTGGTCTTTCAAAGACAAACATCTGCCGTGTGCGTTGACCAAAGACGAAAGATTTCCGTCTTTCAAAGACCGTCTTCGAAATCAGACATGTTTGATATTTTGAAAGACAAAAGTCTTGGAAAGACAAAAATCTGCCGTATGCAGCTACAAAAACAAAAATCTTTCAAAGACTACATCACAAGGAGAGCTACCTGTAAACTGACGCTGTGACATTCTTCATTTCCTGCTACTTCACGCGTCTTTGAAAGACAAAATCTTTCATGTGCTGATGTCAAAAATTTCTACGAAGGCAAAAGTCTGCCGTGTGCAGTAGGCTTTACCATATTGCCCTTCTGATAGGTTTAACACTTTTTAGGAACAGAATTTCAGATTTTCTTTGAAAATATTAGCACAGGGCGAAAGTGATGACATATTAATTTATCAGTAATAGGTTTTTCTATCTTATCTTTGAAGGTAGTGCAACAACAACATCTCAAGGATCCAATCCTACGGAGACTTCATCTTCCAATCGAAGTAGCTTAGGTGAAACCATAATGTCTAGCATTCTTGGGGGAATGTTTGGAGCACAGCAACAACCTGCACAGCCCTCTTCACAATCACAAAGTGGAGTGACCAGTGAGCCAGCAAATAGAGAAGCTGTGAGTTTGAGTTGAATTGCATAAAAGTTTATGAAATTGAAACATTTCGTTATAATGTATGCAATTGCTTGAGTGTTTTTCTAGGCTTGTTACACGAGCAGCACTCTGGCTTTTTACTTGCTGACGCTACGTACTGAGTAAATGTTTGTGTTGAGTAAATTTGTAGATCAAGCTCTTCCCATCGGCTTTAAAAATAGCTTTTTAGGTCATTTCTACAGCAAGCAACGAGAATTACGCGAATGCAACATAACAGTGCACAGCAAATTTCAAAATCAAAATAAAATCATGTCATGTGAAGGTTGCCACAAGGCGCTGGTCAAGGGGATGTTGACGTGTCAGTTGAGTCTAAACGGACTCAGCAAGAGCAGCCTATAGTTAAGATAGGATGGGAGCAAAGGGTGTGAATTACGCAATGAGGCTAAGTGTTTTAACCTTAATTTGAAGAGTAATATTCTTCATGAATTTTAGGACATTACTCTTGGACCACAGGCAACAGCACGTATTTACGAAGGATTGCAACAAGCACTGGTGCAAACTCTGACTGGTCGAGGTATGGTGACTAATAAAATAACTTTCTCTGATTGAAAATTCAGTTAAATTTAACGATGTCGATAAAATCCATGATAAATCATTCGTTTGAAACCACGCATCAAGTTTGAATCATTAACATAAACATTCTGTGACTCAAACTTGACCTGTGGTGGCCTGCGTGCAAACTTTGTTGTTACTGGAGAGGAGAGAGAAGAAAGGGATTTTTCTCCCTCCTCCCCATTAACCACAAAGTCTCCACGCAGACCAGATGCATAATGGATCAGCACAAATGTGACGTCTGAAGTAAGTTTAAGTGATCAGTGATAAATAATCAATGATTACCATCAACTGCGTCACGAACTTATTTTGGCAACTTGAAATGCAACTTTGATCTTCATTTGCTTTTTTTTTGCTATTTAACGACATAGCTTACTTTCCATGATTTAGCATGATTTATTTCACTGATTTAAGTGATTTTAATTTCAAAATATGGAATTACAACATGCAGCATACTATGCATATATTAATCCTTTAATATGTTTATTTTACTTTGGATATATCTTAAATTTTAAATTTGATTTTGTAAATATTATTCTTTAAATTCTGTATGGTGAGAAAGCAGTTTGGCGGTCGCTGCTCACACGGAAACAATGCTGCTCTATCAAAATGCATGCAAGGCTGTAGCCCCCAAAATTGAAATTAAACATCAGATAAAATAAAAGCGCGAATAAATGGCTTGAGAATTGTTGATCTCTTGTCCTAGTCTTGAGAATCAACTGAGAAATGGCTTGAGAATTGCTGATTTCTTGTCCAAGTTTTATTTGCCTCCGTGAGCAGCGACTGCTAAACTGTATCTTTCCCTTGTTTATAATTAATGTACGATTTGATTATCTTGAAAGGCTTATCGATAATATTCGGATGAATTAGTTTCAGCACTTTTTGTGTTCATTCAATGATAATATTGTTTTTTGTTACAGGGAGCCATTCATCTCAGACACTGAGAAGTTTGATAGATAGCAGCATTGGTGATATCAATGTGCCGGAGGGCGAAGATACTTGTAAGATTTTCGAGAATTTTACTAGTCATCGTATTTTTTTGCGAGACAGTTTCTTCTGTAGTCTTTATGTAAAAAAGCATAACTTTGAATCTTTAACAAAAGCGTGACAGTGATGAAGACTACATACATATATTTTCGTTACTTGAGTTTTACGCTAATCAGCGATCAGGAAAAGGTACTTCATGTTATACACTGAAATGCAATATGAGATGAAATACAGCATTGATTGGAACCTTCAGTTGTCTGATGATCACTGTATAGCGTGAAACTATTAATAACAACAAGAAATGTAATCTTTCTTATTGTCACACTTTTGTAGTAATTTGATCCACCCTTACGGCATGCACTGTACAACTCTTTGTAAGTTTGCATCAGCCAATCTTCTTGTCAGACTTTAAAATTTTTTTAAATTTAAAATTAAATTTAAAATTTCTTCCCCAAGCTTAAAATACAACATCTACCAAATACCAAATATCTTGAATTTCTCCTCCATGTCATTTCCTATCGAATTTAGAAGGAATATTGACCCTGTAAGTATGAATCTAGAAGTATAATTTCTTTTATTGTGTGATCAATTTCTTCGTTGTTTTAATTCGTTTATTTTGTTTCTTGTAGCTGACTTGATGTCGCAATTTATGATGTTTCTTGCTGACCACATGACCATCAATGATATCTTGGAGATTATTTTAGGTATGTAGTAGTTTTTGATTTATATATAGCAATAAAGAATCAATTTTAGAATATCATCCATATATATATATATTTTTGATAATAGGAAATTTTTGAATGGTAATCTCATACTTGTTGTATTTTTGAACGTTATCACAAATCAAATCAAATCAAAATACCAGTGAGATGTGTTGATAGTGGTACTTGATGATTTGAGCTATTTTCTGTGAAGTTTTCTTTTGAAGGAAAAAGACATAATATAATTTCTTGACTGTAGTTTTGCTTTTTAGAATTTGTAGCCAGCTCAACTATGGAAGAATCATATGTCTCTCAAATTTACCGAGTGATTCTGATTTAAGTGATTCTCATTTGAGTGATTGTATCAATCAAGGCACCCACAATACTCTTGTTTTTATTTTGTGATAGGTTTATCGTATGATCCGTTGAGAAGATTGGCTCCTCGTGCTCGTCGGTTTGTTGAAGAAAATTTCAATGAGGGAAGGCGCCTTGGGCTTATGAATGTTGTGGTAGGTACATCTTATTTTTTTAAGGTTTATATATATTCATAAACATAGACTTGATTTTATTTATTGTTGAAGTTTCATTATGATTTATTTTCCATTTTTTGTGTGGTACCAAGAGCGCAACTAGAGACAGAGTTGGGCCCCTGGGACCCCTGCCCTTTTTCCAAAAATCAAAGCGTTTGCCCTAATTTTGGAAGCATTTTCGTTTTGATTCATATTTTTATAACACATTGGAAAACTTGTTTTAAATGTCTATGCAAATATTTTGACATTTTCAATCATTGGAAACTCTTTTCAATCACTACTTTACACCCTGTTATGCATTTGAATTAATTAGGAAATGTATTTATTTATTTTAATTCAAGGGGGTTGCTGAAAGAATGCTGGAAGGTGGTCGTAGTTCAACTGTTGAAGTCGTTGTGAGTTGATTGTTTTATTTCTTTATTTTGTTGTGAGTTGATCGCATTGCTCGTGGTATATATAATGTATTTTATGTCTTCTTTGATTGTTTTTATGATGATTAAAAAAATTATTCAAATTTCAGGAAACTCTAACAACACGACCAGGAATTGATGTTGCTGCAACCATGAACAATCTTGACACTTCTATTTTTTCTGAGGGCCTTTATATGCTCACAGATTCCGGTAAGTAATGTATTTAAACAAATATATTTTTATATATTCCGGTGATTGGTTTGTTTTTCCGTATATTTGTGATCATAGGAAGTTTCTTTTTTCATTGGAAGTTATCATGCCAAAAGATGTTGCGTAGAAGTGCGAGGAGAGTTTCTGTAATTTTTGCAAAGGCAAAAGGACTCGCGACTCGTGGTACCATTTTAAAAAAAATAATGGGAGTTACCCTGACTTGTGAAAATCAGAGACTATTCTTTTCTTGCGTTTTCTGACAGTCTTGACGTCATTTCGTCCAACTGTACTTACTTGTTACCTGAACTGAACCAACGTTCCGGCTTTAGAAGTTTGACCATTGAAGTTCAATTTTTGTCCAAGTTTAATTGACGCTCGTCTATCCTTTGTTGTCTATCCTTTCAAGGTCGGTAAATGAGTACCAGCTCAACTGAGGGTAAGAATTATCAAACCATGGAATGGAGTCGTGCCCTCCCCTAACCGCCTTGGGTAGCAAAAAGAGGAGCCTTCGGGTTGTCTTCGACCTAGCTGTCGCCCTCCTTAATTATTTACTTACTTTTGCGTGAATTAAAGATTTGAAGCCAAAATTGAACAAGCAGTCAGATTCCATCGCCGCCAAATTGTTCACTTAGTCTTTTTGGCGCCTATCATCTGAACCGCCAAAAATTCTCATCACGTGATAAAAATCTTTCTATTGTAAATGATATGAACAAATTTAATCACTTTACTGCGGCTCCGCCCATCAATTCTTTCCGCGGCTCAGTGATGCGTTTATCAGAGTTGTTGTTGTAATTTTATATCATATTGTTTCAATACAAATAATTGCGAAGATGCGGAGCAGCAAGCTTACTACAGTGATCTCGCCTTTTTTCCCGCTGTCCACGCATGTTTCTTTTGTTTGTAACTCTATTACCGCTGATAAAAGCTGTCGTTACTCATGGAAAATGGAAATGAGGTCAGGGGGCAATGGCAGAATAAAACAGGTGAGTTCAGTGTCATCTTTTCAGGTCATTTTCCTTTTATTCTTTTTCATTTTCAGGTCATTTTAATGATCCGGGTAAACAAAGTTTTTTGGCTTAGCTGCACCCCACCGGCATCGTGGAAAGTGTTGAAAAAGCACTCAACTCATTTGTTCTGAAAGCTGTGCAAATTTAAACTTGACTGATTGTTTGGGCCTAAATCAAATAATACAGCACAGCCAGAGAACGCTCAAACTCAATCAAATTTATTCAAAGAATCATGAAATATTTTGCATGTTGGAAAACTTTAACCAATCGCCACATTTCTAGACTGGAACCATATTTGCAAAATGGGCAGGTAGGTAGGATATTTTGTGTGCATGGCATTAAATGATGCAATGGTTTTCTCCAATGAATTGAATGAACATAAGTTATCAAAACAGTGACCTAAAATTGTTGCATTCAAAAATAACTGCAACATAGATAATACCTTGCTACATTCGTTCTTAAAGTTTTCTATTTTATTTTAGGCCCAAGCCCATTGAAAAGGAAACATACTAACACTTCAAAATTACAGGTTTGCAAATGAAAATGAGTGTTTTGCTAAGCTCGCATATCAAGTAGACAGGATATTGTTCATTGAAAGACACCAATGGGGCATGCCATGAAGAACTATTTTGAAAGAGCTTTTAAAACTCCTTGCAAGCAACTAATTATTTTGTTGTCGCGTACTCAATAGTCTTGAATATTTCCCTGTTGCCCAAGATGATATGTAACATATATTTCTTACTCGTAATATTTCTGCCAGTACATATTACGTGAAAATATCGCACAAAAGGGTTCTTGCATCCACTAATGTTGGTGATATACAGTCAAAAAGATGAATGACTTCTTATTGATTGTTTTAAGCTGTGACCTTTCAAGAGAACAATTGTATATAGCTTTCTAGCCTCTTTTATGTTACTTGGTAAATTATTCCAAATTTTTGGCCCTAGTGATCGTAAACTATTGGATCAAAATGTTTCTTGATTTGCTCTAGAGTGTTCAAATTTGTCAGAATTACGAGTTAAAAATAATACAATCACTTATACAGTCACGTGAACGTATACATTAAAAGATCCTGCGGAATACAGCCAAATCCTTTAGAAAGATCCATTCTGACAGCACCTATATTATTGTTTTCTTTCAATCCTCTTGTATCTTAATCAAAACATGTTGAGTACCATAAGCCTTTCTATAAAAACAACAGCGATAAATACCGATGGAATGATTTTTTCATATATTTTGGAACATGTATTCAGAACACTTACAGGACGATAGTATTCTCAATCCTTCTCATGGAATCTCTATTATCTAATTGGCAAACAGCAGTTCGTTTTCCCTTATCTGGGAATGTCCAATTACGTATGCTGTTAATTATAGCACTGGTTAAATGGGTACAAATGTCATTTACTTCAACAGTTTTGGCGGTATTTGATCTTCGCCTATTGAAGCTCACTAGCTTAATGTTTTGCCTTTTAGGAGCAGATGCGAATGTTGATGAAGTCATTGCCGAAGCTGCTTCGGAGTCAGCAGCTGATCTCCCGGAAACGATCACTACATGGCAGAAGTTTTTCGCTATCACAAAATTTTTTGCCAAATTTACTGGATTCCTCGCATCGGCCGCCGGATGCGTCGTAATTGGACTTCAGATTTACAGAGACTTCGCGGATGGTGCTCCAGTTGCTCAAAAAGCTTTGGATATTTGTCAGGTAAACAGCGTTATTCTCCAATCCAAAAACTGTTTGTTTTCATTACGGTTCAAATCACCTGGGGGTGTAGATGAAAAACTCTGCTTGGTAGAAACTCAGCCATGTGAATTTACTAGGCAGACTTGGCTTGTCGCTCCCTTGAAAAAATATTTTTGCAACTGGCCATGCACATGTCCAATCTTTAGAAAAGCTCTGTTTGCATGAATACTACGGAACACGGACCAGAATAAAACTGGGTTGTTGATGCCAATTCCTCATTGCAGCTGGCTATCAACAACAACAACAGCGAAAATAGAGGGACTGTGTAGCCAGTCTAATGTGCTACTAGAAATTAGTTGTTTATGGCCAATGGCCAATGGTGTGTTTCTGAATAAAAATCAAATTGCAAAGTCGTGTGGTACGTCAATACGTAATGAAATTAGAATATTTAAATTATTAAAATTTGGACTTTTGCACAAAGAATTATTAACATTGAACTTTGTTTTTCTTCAGGAATTTTGTGTTTCTGAATGTTCTTAAGAAGACAAATGTTCTTCCTTTATATTTTTCATATATTTCATCTTTTTATGGGCATAACCCCAGCCCAAACGATGCTTTTGATAGCCTTGCATACCATAGAGCTGCCTAATGTTTTAAGGGCCTTCAAGTTACTTATAATAATTCAAATATTTGTTCATTAACAGGGCATAACAATTGGCGTTGCCACAATTGCTGCTGCCATAGGGATATTCGTGGAATGTGCTGTTCTGCCGATCATTGGAATTGTATGTGCTGTGGTTGGTCTGATATTTGCTATTGCCTCGTTGTTCGTCCATCGAGACCCTCCGAAACCAAAACCAACAAAGGTTGATCTTTTTGTTGATAATGTTGGGAATCCCTATGTGGAAAAGCTTACAAAACCAACAGCAGAATGGCTAAAAAAGTATCACAAAGATCATCCTGACAAAAAGAAGACGCAATAACCTGAATTTATTTGCTTTCCGAACGAAACTTGCTTAAAAACAATAACAATGCTCGCAGTATAAAGTAGCTTTGTAATTTAGAATTTGCTACCTCGATATATAATATTAACTTCCAAAATTTCGGACATGATTTTTTTTGACAAGATTATTAAATTTTATTATGATTAAAAACAATTTGATAGAACAATAATTTGAAAAATTGCGAAGAGGAAAATTTTGGAACAGTGCTGCTTTTTTCCGAAATTAAAACCGTCTGAACTTATTCGAAGTTTCTGAATAACAAATTTTATCATGAACGGATCTATTTCCTATTGAGAGGCAAACCCTATCCAAGTTTGATTTGTAACCTTTTCATCTGCCCATTGCCAAACAACGTACAGCATCACATTTTCAGAAGGTAATTACGAACATGACTTCATCTCAATTTCAAAGCTATCATGACAAGTTTATCTTTGACTTACATTTGGTTTGTATGTGCAACCCCCGGCAAAATAAAATTTAGATACGGTGTGCCTGTTATTTAGATATCATTCCGGGTGAATGGTAGAATATATACAAACCAACTTAACGTTATTTTTTTTAAATTGCGTTGAAATGTCTAATTAAAATTTACCTCCTAAAAATGTGACTTTTTGTGTTGTTTTACAATGTTTTAGAGGGTTCTTCCCGGGGTGAAAGGCTTAACAGTAAAAGAGGTCACCCACCAATGTTATTGTAAAAGAAAAAGCCAATGGAGGCTATGGAAAAATTTTGTGAACATTTTTCTTCCAAGGTTTAATTTCCTTGAATGAAAATGAGGCTGTCTCGAACAAGTTTTTGAAAATGAGGCTGTCTCGAACAAGTCGTTGGATTTGACCCACAGGGGATCATCAGGTCGCTTTGGATTGAATCCCAATAGCAATGATTAGAAGGGTGTACTTGAATTTGCTTTGAAATATTCGTGCTCAGTGCAATTCTCTTGAGGCATTAATTAGAATTTAAGAGAGGCAGGCAGTTTAATTTGAAACGAGAAACGAAAGGTTGCAAGTGAAGAGCAACGCTAAATGTCGTACATCAAATTGAAATGGTTTGAAGGGTTGTTGCTTTTTATTATGCAATTAAACTTAAAAATAAAATCGCAAATTTCTGCAACGAATATTTTGGTGAGCATATTTTCATTTTCTGATTGAAATGATTTAAATGATGCACACACAACGTTCAAAATTTAGGCCTTTTCCTGGAGAACAAATGCAACCTCGTTTCCCATTTCAATCATTAAGAATTAATTTGAAACTGGTTGTCACTTAGGCTGCGTTTACACGGTGCCGGTACAAAAGTGATCCGATACAAGAGCGTTTACACGGTGCCGGATCAACATGTGTTCGCTTTGGTGTTGCGTTTACACGGTACCGGATTACTTCTGTTTACGGATTGATGAGCATGCGCACTGCTAACCAACATCACATGGGGTTCGTGTGAACAAAGGAAAAAGTCAAGAAATCCGGCTAAAAGTAAAGATAAAAGATTGAAAAAGTTGAAGTTTGAAGTGAAGTTTGAAATCGTTAAAAGTTGAAAATGCCAAGGAAAAGCTTTGAAAAAAGAAAGAAAGAAGGTGACAACAACGAAGAGAAAACTTTTTCGTGGACGGGAGAAGCGATTTTTTTTGGATATTTGTGTTGTTCTCAAACCTCCGTCGATGATTGAAACCAATTCCCTTCTCCTTCTTCTATGCAGTCTTTCAAAAGTAGCAGTCAATGCAGCATTAAATGCAGCAATTACTCCAAGATGGCTTAAAAACATCAGCAGTGCGGATATAATTTTTATTCGTGTGATATTAATCTTTAACTTTATGTTTTTATCTGTTTTTTAATCTTCACACCATTGATTAGTGCTTCACATCTATCAGCTTTATTGATAGCCTGTTTAATTTTCCTCGATATGACGTGAAAATAGCTTCGATTGGAAACAGGATAACAACTGTATCGGATCACAACGGTGTCATGAACTAAAATGTACCCTGAATGAAATTGTACCTCTCCATTGTATTCTGCTTTTTATGTCACGTGGAATCTTAGATTTGATAACGAGGCCCTTGGTGTGTATCGGATCACTTTTACTCGTGTAAACACCAGGCTGATCCAATACATTTTTTGTATCGGATCACTTTTGTACCGGCACCGTGTAAACGCAGCCTTAGAGAGCGGTTGTTAAGTTGTGGGGAGAGGGGGGTGGAGGCTTTTTAAAAAGTAACACAAAATTTTTGCACCACAGTAAAGTAGCCTTAAAAAAATTTCGTACCCTAGTAAAGGTAATAAATTTCCGTACCCCAGTCCCTTGTAAAGCACATGACTATTTATCTACCTCCCCTACTGCTGCGTCTACACCAGAATCAGAAAATGTTTCTTGACCAGTTTTACTTTGCTGGTATACATGACGAAACTTAATACTTTTTCCCTGAGGAATATCCTTGTTCAAAAACCAACATGCCAGCTTTTTAACAAGGAATCTTAACAAGAAAGAAATTTTTAAGAATTAAACTTGCTTAGTAGACGATGTGGAAAAGCAAGGAAAATGTCAAGCCATGAATTGATTGATATTTATTTTAAAACTCCAAAAAGAATTTTGCACCCCAGCAAATTAAAAAAAAAATTTCCAGGCCTCAGCTAAAGAATTTTCAAAAATTTCATACCCCAGCTGTTTACCCTCCGCCCTGTCCACTACTTCCTTAGATATTGATAAATTTCTGTTCTGGCGAAATCATCATATCAAATTCGGGAAAAGAAATCTAAATTTCAACATGCTTACAATGTCCCTGGTAACAGGTAGTGAGCCTTCTGCATCTCGCATTTTATATTATCCAAAAATTGGATTTCTTGTGTAACTTTAATCCAATATTTTTCAGACAAAGTAGTCGTCAAATTTAAAAATCCCAATTTTTCGTCGGGGATTTTTGAAGAATTTTTTGGGTGTGCTTTCATGATATAGCTCTTCTTGTGATGAAGAGGTTGAAAAATTAATTATAATGCAATATAAAAATTCAACATTGAAATTCAATGACAACCTCTGATCTTTGATCCTTTGTTTGTGACCTTTCCCCAGCCCAGACGGCTGTCCTTTGTTTGGCGGCCTTTGGCCCAGCCTCCTCGGGTCAATAAAACTCGCTGGCTTGGAAAAATCGTTCGTTTACTCGCAGTCAAAGCTCTCGCAGTGAAGTCATTTCTTGCAGCAAAACAGTGCAGCTCAACAAAACAAGAAAAAGATGAAATTTGCAAGTCAGGCCTGAAAGCAAAAAGAAGGTATAAAATGGAAATAATTATTTCTAATTAAACTTACGAGTGAAGAAAGTATAATAAATTTTGCATATGCAATGCACGCACAAGAAAGGCAAATTCAAGTTTTTTTGTTTTTGATCATATAAAATTAAGACTGATTAAAATATTGAATAAATCAATTTATAAAGAAAAATTAGCAATGCTTTTACTTTATTTACATTTCTTTGGGCGTTTTGCCTGTTGATTTTTGCAATAAATGTTTTTATAAAAATAAGTAATGAAACAATACAAATTTGATTGAATATTGATTGTTTTCCTAGTGCTATTGATTAATATTGGTTTCGAAAATTAAGTTGTACACTTGTTCTTTCCTTTTTAAAGAAGACATTTATTTGTTAGAATTTGTGTTCACATGCATACACAAGCACCAACAGAAATAAGTTGTATTCCAAGATTGTCTTTAGTTTGTAAGTTTAGTTTTAATTTTAATTCCTAAAATAAAAATGGAATGTTATTGTGGTGCTTCTTACTGACCATCGATCAGCAAATTAGCTACAAGTACAAACCGGGTTTCTCAGAGAAACCTTGTTTTTCTCAGGAGAGATGTGTTATAGTTATAGATAATAAAAGTTATAGTTATGATAGACTACTGATACTTGGCGATTTTTACATGGAGCCTGGTTCCCCAAAACTTGAACCATTGTTGCAGACTGTAATCTGTACAACTTGAACCATTGTTGCAGACTATAATCTATACAACTTAGTACTTAAACCAAATGCTTTTAAAGTGAGCCACCAAAATGTTATGACCTAATTTTTAACAACAAAAACATAGCTTCATCAACACAAATACCTATGAAACAGGATTATCTGATTTTCATAAACTAACCTATACTGTGCTAAAAACTGAATTTCTTAAACTGAACCAATAATAATCACATACAGAAATTACAAAAACTTCTCTCCAGAAGATTTTAATTCTGAATTCCAATTTTACTCAATAGCCCCACACCACATAAATATGAACATTTTGCTAAACTTTTGTTGAAACTCAAACAAGCACCACTAAACAAAAAGAAAATTAGAGCTAATAATGCACCTTTCATGAACAAATATTTAAAAAAATTAATAATGCTAAGATCAAAAGCAAAAAATTAGTTAATTTACAAAAATAGGACAGATGAAAATAGAAAAAACTATAAAATACTCAGAAATAAATGTGTCAAAATACTTAGAAAAATTAAATAATGATATTTCAGTAATCTCAATATTAAATCT